>JAOYSI010073245.1:0-20233 GCA_025775065.1 Hiodon alosoides
CCCAGGAACTGTTTTCTATGGATGCTCAGGTTGTATTGTTGTATTATTTATTCTTAGACTTGTTAAAACTTGTTTACGTATTTTAATGTTTATGCGTAGATTATGATGCATTTGTGTAAGTTAAGCATGTATATTGATCTGTTATCTCTTAGCAGCATTAGTCTTTATACCTGCTCTATGCAATTGTCAAGATAATGGTCACGATAACTTGGTTTCAGATTGCACATTAACCCCGAATCTACAGCACTTTTGTACGTCGCTCTGGATAAGAGCGTCTGGTAAATGCCTGAAATGTAAATGTAGGGTGGACAATAGAACGCTATCGTTTTTTTCCAACAAACTGCCAGAACAATAGCAAACAAATTGAATGGAACGTTCACAAACCGTGTTCTGAGCAGCCGTATTCTAACTAACCCAGTGGCAGAGAGAAAAATCACCTCTCCCTATTTTCTGCTAACAGCTAGCTTAAAACGAATACACACGTCACGTAGTGGTTTGAAGTGGGTGAAAAATGAGGGTAAAAGCATGTTGGATATTTGACTCTTTGGTGTGTTTAATTTTTTCGAGGGCAAGGTGGCGCACAGGTTTAAGATTAATTTGTCTTCTTTGCAATAAGCTATTATATGTGAAATATATACACTATATGGACAAAAGTATTGGGACACCTACACATTACACCTACAGGAGCTTTTATGACATTCCATTCTAAATCCATAGGCATTAATATCGAGTTGGTCCCCCCCCCTTTGCAGCTATAACAGCTTCCACTCTTCTGGCTAGGCTTTCTACAAGATTTTGGAGTGTTTGGAGGAATTTTTGCCCATTTTTTGAACCGATTTTTTTTTTCCCATTCTAGTTCATCCCAAAGGTGTTTGATAGGGTTGAGGTCAGGGCTCTGTGCGGGCCAGTCAAGTGCCAGGAGAACATTTCCTGCCTGACTGCATTGTGCCAACTGTAAAGTTTGGTGGAGAAGGGATAATGCTATGGGGGTGTTTTTCTGAGGTTGGCCTAGGCCCCTTAGTTTCACTGAAGGGAAATGTTAATGCCTCAGCTTACTAAGACATTTTGTTAAATTCTATGCTTCCAACTTTGTGGAAACAGTTTTGGGAAGGCCCTTTTCTGTACCAGCATGACTGTGCCCCAGTGCACAAAGCAAGGTCCATAAAGGCATGGTTGGATGAGTTTGGTGTGGAAGAACTTGAGGTTGAAGAGGGTACAATCTACAAAAAATGTAATTGAAATTTATGGGACTTTTTGAACGTTCAAGCTCAGACTTCACGTTTACTTCATGTGTGGTTGTAAATGGCGCCTTCCGGAAATTTACGTGTAAGTTAGAACAGATTGTACTCTTTCTAATGATGAACCTGTGAAGAAAAAAATATATACAAATACATTTTTGATATAGAAGCTAATGAATCAATAAAATGCGCAGTTTTATTATGTAAATGTCAACTGAGACGAATTCCCGCCACATATTCATAAACATAGATTCTACAGTGATTTTGAAATTGATGATGCAGAACAATGAAGTTGAGTGGACTGGGGGAAAAATACCCTTAAAGTAAGGCACTTAAACAAGAATATATACTAAACTACAGTACCTAGAGCAAAACCCACTGCCGATTCTCAAACTTACGTGATATCTGCTGGATTTCATGAAACTAGTTGAAATTAAATTCTTCTAATTTTCCACCCTACCATGCATGTGTTTTTATTCTTATATGTAGGCGATAAATTAAAATGAATGGCACTTAGTGTTAAAATCCCATCTCACATGACCTGGGTGTAATTGGCAGCTGTGGCCTCTGTGTTCTATGGCGCAGCTCGTGTGGTCTGCAGCTCTGCCCACGTCCCAAAGGCTGGTGCAGACTGACATGACAGCACTGGCTGTGTGTCTGTGTCGACGTGCAGGATATCATAATATTAGTTCTGTAACTGCAGCGCTTGGATTCAGGGCAATTTGTTTATTAGATTTTGCTTGGCGTGTTGCTGGTGTGTTTAAGTTCCAATTACGGTATCGCATGCCATGGTACGTTTTTGTAGCAAGGGAGACTGAGATCCTTGCTGGACATATGGAAATATACATAACAACTCAGTCTTTCTGTTAGGGCAGCCTCCGTGGTATCAACCCACCTCATTTCAATGGGCATTTGGGATTCCAATTGCTCACCCACACTCACTGTATGGCACCAGTGAAAAGTGTATCTTATTTTACTCCCATTCAATGAGCTTCATAGTAATGTGTTTTCAGTTCGAGCTTCTTAGGCGAAAGGATGTTAGTGGTTTTTAACAGTCATTTAGTCATTGGTGACCTCCCTTCATTTATGCTATGTTTTTCACCCTTGAGGGTGAGTTGTCACTTTTCCAGTTGCTATTTTTTCCCTCACAAAAGCTCAATCGGTTTAATGCAGTTTTAGAAGCTTCTGTTACTCTGGGTCAGTATTTGTGGATGTGTGTCAGTCAGTATTAGGCATTTGAGTTTTTTTGTATTTTTCTTCTTCCTGCGACCCAGATGCTGATGCAGCTGAAGAACCTGGCCCTTGAAGCAGAGACCGAGCTGGAGAGGCAGGACGAGGCGCTGGATGTCATGGCCTCCTCCACCGACCGTGCCACCATGCACATTGACAGACACTCCCGTCGCATGCGAAAGCTTCTGTGAGCTGAACCGGATTAGCAATAGCTATGTACCACACCTGCATCCTCACCGCCCCACGTGCCACAGTCCCAATCCCCACTACTCTGCTCAGTCTACGTTCTTGACCTGGATTCTTTAATGTGCCAGAGGAAGACTGCCCCCTATAGGCCTTGCAGAACTGGAGTTGCAGAATGGAAGGGATGTCTGCATCCTTGGAATCTGTAATGAATTAATTCAATTTTGTTCAGTCTTTTTAGAGGTGAGAACAGGACATTAGAATGACAACTGGCCGTATCCCTGGAAGAAATCTGGCTTTACAGATCATTTGACAAATATGCATTTTCATTTTTCATAGAATTCTTATTTTTTTTGAATGCCTACTGTCATTTCTACAAACAATTGTAGAAGTGCAGTAAAGGATTGTAATAAAGGAGTGTAGTACTGGCTCATCTTTCAAATGAGTGCAGTAGCCCTGAGGAGATGAAGAATGCAGTTTTTGAAGAAAACAGTTAAGCCATCTTTTTCAGTAAATTGTATTCAAATTTTGGAAGTGGAGCCACACGCCCCTAGGAAGTATGATCTGTGCCACAGCTTCTAAATGCATTTGTCTGGGAATTGCATAATGTATCTTACATGTGGTTGCCACTGAGAGACACTGCTCATGTGCTGTATTGATACATGGCCATGGTACAGGGCTCCCTGTCATGTGCTGCATTGTACATAGATGGCTGTCATTCCAAGAGGAAATATCAAAACAATGGCTGTCAAGGCCCTGTTATATTTCAAGCGTTCCTATGTACTACGTTAATTTATTGGTCCTTATTTATTGGATTCTACGGATTTCCAAGTTCTGTAGCTGAATTAGAAACCACAAGCAATTATATTCCGACCAGTTACCCTTACTTAAAAGGTAAAATTTGCTGTAGTTGCTGAATGTTTCCAAAAATCAAAAATCCTATGTTGAACAATTGAGGAGAAAGGGCAGCATAATCACCTCATCTTTCCTTTTCAATATTCACTATATAAAAGGCCTTTCAGATGTTGCATGGGCATATAAAAAATAATGAGGTATTCAGTGGCGTTTAATGGTGTGAAATGAAAATCACCAAATTAAGATGACACTGAATTCTGTTGCTATAAGTCAAACACGGCTTCCATCACGCTCTTATCCAGCGAGCTCTGTTGTATTATCTTTTTTAGTTCCCATCTGAAATTATAACTAGTCAATATGGGGTGGAGGGAACAACTTTGAATCGTTGAATATATTCATAATGTATCTAATAAAATTACAAATAGTAGCACGACGGAGGTCAGAAAAACAGTCTGGATTACCGTGGTTATTTAGATTAGGATCTTGGCTAAACAATTCTGATCCGAGTGGTCACCCGTTTAAGATGTCTGGTAAATGAGTAGCAAACAAAAAAATCTAATATTCTCATTATCAATGTTTTGATTTATACAAATGTTAAGCTTTTGAAGAGGATATCTTCCCTATCGTCAGACACTGTGTAGTTCATAAATGTGGTATAAGCAATTAAACTGTGTCTTATAGTTAGTCATTGTTTTTTTAGAGTTATGTAACTGCCGTTTTGGGGTTTGTGGTAAGATGCACTGCTGTACCTGGTGTCATTAATTTATGCTTTACTGTTGTCTCTCAGAAGGCTGATATTTACAAAAATATAAATATATAAATTATTTTCAGTTTTAGTTTTTAGTCCTGGTGACACTACCATCCTAGAACAGATTCTACTGTAATGTATGTTAGCACTTTATCTGGAAAGGCTTCCTAACCAAGTAACTGTTACTCAAATGATCCCATTTGAGTGGAGGAAGGGGTGCACAATAACTGTCAGAATGGGTAACGCCTAACATACAAGACAGCACATGGTTGGTATTCTCTGAAGGCGTAACGCACATGACTGAGAAACACTAGACTGATGTGCATCTGGAAAGGGTGAATGCTTGTCTGTGCTGTTGATGGACAAAGAAAGACATGGCAATGGGAAATAATGGGCCAGCTGCTACCTATTATTAATAGTCACGATTACCGCCAAGTCTGATATTGACAGTTGTGTAGGCGACTGTTTCTTTCCTTTTGGAGAATGATTTATGTTAAGATCTTATCGATTTCAGCCAATACTTAATGAAAGTCAAATGACGTCTGACCCAACCCAGGCAACACACACAGTGCCTTCGGAAAGTATTCAGACCCCATCAATCTAAGCACAAGAAGTTTGTGCCAATTTATTGAGAGAAAAAAAAAAAACTGAAATATCTCCTATAAATAAGTATTCAGTACTTCGCAGAAGTGCCTTTGGCAGCAATCGCAGCTTTGAGTCTTCTTGGGCACGCCTCTACCAGCTTTGCACACCTGCAGATTCTCATGCAGATCCTCTCTAGCTCTGTCAGATTGGATGGGGAGCATCCGTGAACTGAGATCTTCAGGTCTCCCCACAGATGTTCAATGTTGTTTCGTGTCTGGGCTTTGGCTGGGCCACTCCAGGACATTCACAGACTTGTCCCGAAGCCGTTGTCTTGCCTGTGTGCTTTGGGTCGTTGACGTCCTGCACCCCAGTCTGAGGTCCTGCGTGCTCTGACTCTGACTAAGGCCCTGAATGCTTTCCGAAGTCACATCCTGGGTAAGCAGCATGGTTGACATGACGTGACAGTTATGATTTGGAGCCAGAGGCTGAACATAAGAAAAGAAGACCACACAAAAACAAATGCTATGGTGAGTCCTTTGCTCAAGCTGGAGGATGATGCGTTCGAGGTTAAAAGGGTGGCAAGGTGAAATTGTGCCAAGATGAAAGAAATGGTTAGAGTTGCTTTAGCATATGGCCGTCATCTGTACAGGCTAGTGTGGAAGACCAGGGCACACCTTCCTTTAGCAGCTGACAATGCGATTGTTGTGTTAAGTACTGCGTAATCTGTTATGTCTAAAGGGGTTGCTGGTTTGGCTGCAGATGATGGGTACAGTGGATGGTATTCATGTTACATTAGAACGGAGCTGAAAACTGGTTAAAAAAAAAGCTGGTTAGGGTGTGCTGAATCTCACTAATTCCGTTTCTTGGCTAGTGGACACTGATTTAAGTACATTTTAATTATATCCCTTTTACAGTGACACTACTACCATTCAGACTGTGCCCCCAGATTCCCAAAAAAGAACTTCAGATTTATTATCACTCTTACAAAATAGTTTGTCATCGTTTTAAGACTCTGGAATTTAATTAATTTTATCTCTGAAGAAATATTCTGAAGGGTTCTCAAAAACGCAGTCATAAAGGCTGTGAAAAATGTATTTTTCCTCCACGTAAATCAGTTTAGACTGTTGAAGAACCGTATTTTAGAGAAGCCACCCAGGGTTTAAAAGTAAGCTTGTGAAACTTGACTTGAAAGTTTTAATATTTCAACTTTTACTGACCTGGTGGGGGGAGAATTACACAATTGGAATATTTGAGACACGGCGGAGAATTGGCGGACTTTGGTGTTGATTCGTTCAGCCTGTGGTGGTATTTGTACTGTGGATGAATGTTAAGGGAAACCATGCAATATGAAACTGATGCAGTCTGTTTATTCTTTGAGAAGGGAAGACTGCTTCCTACCGGTTGTCTTTGCAGGTGGATTGATTTGATTTGTTAAATATATTATTTTAAATGTCACTATAAAAAATAATGAATAGTGATTTTAATGACTTTGTGTTCTAAATTAATGTTATGCATAGCTATAAAGTGGTAAAATTTAGCGTCTGTTGTTTTTATTGATCTCAGTTCATACTGTGCACATTTGTTAATATTACTGCTGTTCAATTAAATTAATTTACTTCAATTAAATCAGTGATAGATTTTTCATGCTCATTCTTATTGCACACCCTTGCCTTGCGTAAAATTCTACTCTTATTTTTTTATTCAGTATTTTTGTACTCCTCCATATAATGTATATTCAAACGGTTAGCATAAAAATAACCAAAAAAAAAACAACATTTTTTAGATTTGTCAGTTTTTTAACAGTTAACTGCAGTGACAATCTGGTAAATGCATTCGAATGTAATAGTGAAAAATCTGGAGAAATTAGTGACAGCATGAGAAAGCATAAAAACTGGTACAGATACAGAACTGATTTTTGTTTTTTTGTGATCTTTTTCATGTAGGTGTTTATTGTTTTTACAGTTGAAAATAGTATTAGTGTGTGTTGAAAAAACGTTGGTACTGTCATTAGCCTGAGGGATGTTTGCTCTGTGTCCTTCCAGCCCTCCCAAATGATGTCGATACTTGGCTCGCAGTAGTCAAACAGAAACCCCAAACCCTTGGCAGCCATCCTTGAAGCAGTGATAGCATCTCATGTTTATACAGTGTCTGATTCGAGTTACGGTTGACACAGGGAAGTGGTGCACTGGAATATATTTTAGTGGTCCGCTAGCTTGGGTTGGGCTTGGGCCCTCAGCGACTGGATACTCTTGAGTGGCTGGTCTGAGCGTAGCAGCTGTGGCAGGAGCCTCCATCACTTGAAGCTGTCCCTGTGGTTCTTACCATTCGCCCCTTCACCATTCGCCCTTTACCATTCACCCCTTTACCATTCACCCCTTACCATTCACCCCTTTGTTCCCAACTCCTGCTGCTCCACTTAAAATATTCTTCACTATGTGTGCTTCTCCTCTTTTCTGTATAATGTTCCTCTGGTCTTAAGAGAATATCCCACAGGTAATGTTCTTGTTCTTTAATTCATTGCTAGTAGCTGGGTCTGCCTTGTAGAGATGCTGTCATGATTCTCTGAGGAGCTTTTAACATTAGACCAATGATAAAAACTGAAGCTGTCTGTTGTTTCAATGGTTATTGTAATGCACTTTACTCATATAGAGTCATTCCATATGTATCCTGTTGTATTTAACCTCATCATCAAATGTGATGTGTAATGTTAATACTGTGAACAATTAAACAATATAAGAATTGGACTTATTTACAATATTTAACTGGCTTGTGTACGCCATAACGACCTCTCCATCTGACTCTGTTGACATAAGTGAGCGTTCTGAAGAAATTTACATTTATGTAATATAAACTGGACAAGAAGTTTGAATTCCATTTCTACCAACGTGATGTGTCACACAAATTGCCTAATATATTCAGCAGGGCTGTTTTTTTAAATCATGTTCCTAATAAAAATGTGACAGGTTTTCTCCTTATCCACCTACACCAGTGAAATCGGCATACACATGACATAAAATGCAGCACTCCACAGATTGCTGATGTCAGTAAAAGGGTCAATTCCACAGCATATACATTTGATTTGATGCGTTACTGCAAACCGCAGATGAAAAGGTTAAGGTTCAGGAACAGAGGTGGTGGATCGGGGAATTAACGGTGTTCGAAACGAAGAATGCTGCTTACTTGGGTTTGGGGAAAGGCTTCCAAGCTGCAAAAGGTGGAAAGTGGGTTTTTTGATTTACAAATCCTTTGTTAGACATTTGCTTCGAGAAGTGTAAGTCTTCTTGTAAGACTTCAAGTTTGGAGAAATAAATTAATGCAAATGCACCGACACGTATGAGTCCAACCTGTCGGTGACATACGCCATGTCACCTCATGAGGACCATCTGAGCGTGTGATCAATATCAATATCATCAAGTCATTTATGACACCTGAGCGACCGGTATTGCAGGTGATTTCGATTTTTGACATTGCCCGAGGAGCATCAGCTTTTGCACCTGTCAACACTAATGAGGGGAAAGTCAAGTCGACATAGTGAAAATAAACTTTTGGTTCTGAGTGGAATCATTTTTCTTGGCCCTGTTAAATTCTTGGCTGTGTGAAGTTAATTTTCACTATTTGAATATGTGTCTAGTTGGCATATAGCTGTTGAATTGACAGTTGCAGAAAGATGAAAATGTAGGCATTTCTCATAATTTTTTTAATGCAGGTTTTTTATTATTTAAAATCTAATTTTTAAACAAACTAAATTTAAGAAATTATGGAGAAATTATTTCCCAGAAAAAAAGGAGTGCCTTTTTTAAAAAGTATTTGAATTTGCAGTTTTGCTCAGCTGGCTGACTTAAATTGCAAATATAACATGCCAAATAAATGCCCAGTGTCAGTGTCAATATAAAAACTATTAACGCATCAATGGGCCATTTTGCTTCATTTGAGAAAAATTATCACTTTTCCACCCAGCGTCCCCTACAGCTTTCAAACTCAACGTAACCTGTGAAGGTGGAGGCACTATGACGAGCATATTACAGTGACAATTACAGGTGATGCAATATCTCTTGTTTTTGTGTTGCTTAGTTACTGTCGAAATACAGACAGCTACTTAAGCAGACCGTGCTGCAACCCATCCTTGGACGTGAAATGAAATGATGAAATGTGTTAACTATCTACAACTCAACAGACGCACTGACGTTACAGAGTGTGAAATATAGCTTCCAATATAGCTAGCTGAGCAGCCATTCATCACTGTATGCCCAGCTGAGTCTTTCAGTTCAGTGTTGGATGAATGCAAATGATAAATACTCCAAGGCAAACAGAGTGGGGCCGGTCTCCTGGTGACGTTACCAACGTTTGTAATGGTTCTAGACCCGGTAACAAGGTCTGAATGTGCAGATACATTTTTATGCACTTCCCTGTACATCTTAGAGGTTCTTGAATGAGAGAAGAAGTATTTGGCCCCTTAGGAAAACACCGCCACATTCAGTATTTAAAATATATCAGTCAGTATTTTTAAGCACAGTGCGCTTAGTTTGACAAGGGACTGATGGCCACATGAACGTGTATTTATGGGACTTACAGACTGAAATACAACATGGAGAATAAGCATCTTCATTTTTACATTCAAATGTCAAGCGTCAGACCATGAAAATCACCTATTGGCTTTCTTGCTGATATCCCTGGTCACCTTGTTCAATGATTTTTTACAAGGGAAAAATAAGCTCTTGCCCAAACTGCCTGCATTTTTGAAAGCAGCAATCAATTTATTATTTTTTTGGTATGTTTGTTTGTTTGTTTGTGGTCTACGTGAAAATTGAATTAGCCAACTAAAGAGAAAAGGGATTTATAAGGAAATTGTTTAAATATCCATAGTCCAGCCCTATGACTCAGTAGTTTAGGTTGCCCATCACGAACACAGAGGAACTGGACTCACCCCCTCCTAAACATCACCTTTGTTCTGCTGATGCAACTGTGAGACAGAGCCTGCTCTATAGCGCTTCAGTTCCTAGAGGACGTGCCAACTCTGTCTCCTTTTACGCATGTGGGTTGGCAAATAAATGTTCAATTAAGCAAAAGCGTTTCATTTTGCTGACATTCAATGGTAGTGATGATGATATACAATGATGATAGAGTGGTATGTAATTTGTTCGCAGTAATGAAGGTTAATTTTTATTGAAAGCACGGGTTGGTTTAAAAGTCATCAATTTATTTTAAACAAATAAGGAATTGCAAGTAAAAAATTTCAAAAATCACCATTTGTATGTATTCTCTCTGATTTGGAATGACCAATTATTCTGATGAATCTCTACTTGTCTACAAAACCTGCTAACACAAATAAGGTTTATTATTAATCAAAACAGATTAGGCAGGGTGGTAACTTGAATTATCACTATGAGCTGACAGGAATGTGCTATGACATGGCCACAAAGACATTGCACAAAATATCTATCTTGAAATGGTGGCTGATGCTTCAAGGCACAACTAATTAAACCAATTAAGTCAAAGTTAAATATTATTTGACGTTTTTTTCCTAGTGAACTTTTTGTTCAAATAATTTTTTTAAAAAGATTGGCATATTGGCGCAGCAGTTTTAATTTTGGTTTTAATAAAGCAAGGTGACTGACAAAATTTTATTTTGTATTCTTCATAAATTATATTCAGCGTCACTGCTTTTATTAAATAACACAGTGATTTATTTTAGTGCCAGTTTTAGTCCCAATTCCTGTTAGGGATAACCCTCTGGGAATAGAATATATTGCAGACATTGGCTGTTGACCAGGCAGTATAGAAAGTAGGTTGTTCAGGACAGCATATAATTCCTCGCCCGGCATTATTCAACTTGCAGATTTGACCACAAAAGAAGAACCATGCTTCAGACTTTGAAATAAAGCAAAAATAAAACCAAATTAAACTCAAATATTTATAGAAGGCCAATACATAAAACACCCATAAGTCATTATAAAACATTATAATTAGGAATAGAGACTGCAAAAAAAAAAAAAAATTGCAGTGACATCAGTAGCTATTTACTGTCAAAATTGCTACCAGTTCAGGGGAACAAAACCTAACCCTTTTGTAAACAGGCCTGCATACTTGCAGGGGAACCCTGTTATTATAACAGCACATTGGCACATGGAGTTTGGAATCTGCCCGCTACTTTCTTGGTAGTGACCTCCAGGAGCCAAGAGTACAGATTCATTTGAGCTGACAGGCCGCTAGGCATTTTTCTGCTCTGAAGTTCTGCCTCATGTCTCTGCTGCCTGAAGCAAAAAAACAATCCATGCAACTTGCATATGAACAAACAGGAACATGATCCAGGAGCAGAATCTCCACCTGCAATGGAAGAGGACAGGGGGTTCTTGGGGAACAGGAATGCTTGGCCCAAAACCACAGTTTTGTTTCTTTTTTAAGCGTAACTAACGCCCTGAAACCCACAAAAATGAAACGTCTGAAAAGCAGTCTGAGTATTGCCACAAAGCAGGTGGTCTGGACCAGCACGTTAACTGGCATGTTATCTCTGCTACTCACTAGCTGCTCTGGAGATGCTGCGATTTCTAAATGTTTGTTTGGCCACTGTAATAAATGTGTTTAAGCAGCATGCATCCTCCACAAAATTCCACAAAAGAGCTACTAGGCTCATTTATTTTAATTTACATAATTAAAATTTATACTGTTTACTGCCAGCTATTCTATTTCACTTTGGCTTTGAAAACAGTTATTCTGATGTTTTTGCAGTTGCTTTTCAGATTTCAGCCATAGCAAGTGGCTCACGATTTTTTCTGCCAAATTTTTGATACTGTCAAGCTCAGAAACTATTGCTCAACTGCGAATCAACATTGATTATACCTGTGCAATATTCTCATGCCATTGCACCTAACAGCTAAACCTCTTTCCCTAAAGGAGTACAACCCCAAAACAATAACCAAATAGTTTCTTTTAGACGTACCAAGATTTACCAACTGGCTATATATGTACTTTCTGTCTGCCCTGGATATACTCTGCATATGTGTGTGTGCATCTGTATGTTCAGGTAAAGGAAAGTAAATAAAACTGCAGCATTCAATGGGAAGAATAAGATGGAAAAGAAATAGCATCAGATATATATATCGTACACAAAAAAACAAAGATGATGAAATAAAAGTTATTAACAGGACGTTGACAACCAATGCTCTTCGGTTAAGATAAAGCACTTGCTTGGAATATCCTGTTAATTTAAATATCATTATCCTGTTATCCTGTTAACTCCGCACAAGTTAAAGTTGTTGTTTTGGTAGGGAACCCATAATTGAAGTACTGTTTTGTTTATTTTGAGTTGCACCCTTTTATTTAATAAACATTGGTCCGAGTGGCCGTTGACTCTGAAACTCTGACCGCTAATGACCACTCCAGAACCGTGAGCATGTCGAGTGCTACAGAGGGGTCGAGAATGCACCCTCCTCTAGTTTAAAATGAATTGGATCTCCCTGCTGACATCTCAACAGGGAGTTCTCCTCCAAGTAAAGGCTAGTGAGCAGACAGGAGGCTGCATGTTTCCTGGATTGGAACACAGCCATTTAAAAAAAAATAAATAAAGTAGTGTGGTTAGACGGTCACAACGTCCGACAGCTGATCTATACCAGTATTATGCAGTCCCCGCCTATTATCAGAATCAGCCTTTGCCTTTGGGGATCCAATGTTTAGCTTTTTTACTATCCTGAGCATAACTAACAGACCAATGGGTTCCATTTGGGTGTTTTGATGCATCTTTGCACAATGAATAGGTGCTCTAACTTTAAGCTAGGGAAGGTCATGTGTGAAAAATGAGTTCTAGGGCAATTGTTAGTTAGTCCTACTAACTAACTAGAACAGAAAATTGGGTTTAAGCCAAACATCTACACATAACTGAAATTTGAACATACTGGTGTCATTTCACTCCCATCTGTAGAGAGGGTACACTTACAGGGACATGATTTACGCTTTGTTAAGTCTGACAACATACATCACTGCTTTTCAGTCCTCATTTTTAAACAGCAACCTTCCATGTTAAAAGCTACCTGTCTAGTGAGGGGAGACAACTCAAAACTGACTTTTAGATACCTTTGTTTAGTTAAAATATTTCAAGCCAGTAATCAATTGATGTTAAACAGTATAACTGCTTAAATTGTGAGCGAATTGGCTCTCAGAACTGAGTTCTAGTGGGCTTCTGCAGGAAAACTATTTAAATTGTATTTGTATCCAGTATCCTATTCAGATGTGTAACAAAATTAGGTATATTAAATTGGAAGTTACATTAAATATAGCAATATATTTACACAATTTATAAGTATGTATATGGTGTATATGTAATATATATTATTGTCTCTCTTATTTTAACATACCACAGCACGTTTAATCTCACGGACGTCATGACAGTGTCTGTGCGAACTGGATACACAGTCCTTTCTCACAAACTAGCAGAGATTTGCAAGGAGGCTTCTTTTGTAGTCACGTGACCTGGGCCTACCCGGGCTTGACATGACTTCCGCCCAGAGGAGAGCTTAACACCAGACCTTCTCTGGGGTTCATATAGATAAATATAAACAGCCATCACGACTTCACAGGCCTTGCAACGGCACTGCGGAATCAAATAAAGCTGTACTAATAATCCCCTAAGGCTGGAATACAGAGCAGTCGCATGACAGACAAAGTCCTGGTAGGGGTTCTGTAAGTGAGGAGACTGAGAGCTGGAGGGTTGGGTCCAACTGATATGAACTTGGAGTAGCAACAAACATCACAGTATGAAGTGCTGAAACACTAATCCTGCATTCCTACGGCAACTGAAATGTGGACCCTTCTCTTTGAGAGATTAAACATGCCATGAATGTGCTTCCGTACAAACATTTAAGCCCATGTCTTGTGAAGTTATGATAACTGAAGGTATTTTTGACTGCAAAGGAAAAGGTTTCTAGGGGGAAAAAAAATGCTATTTAACGTTTCCAAGTATCTACAGAAAAAACAACTTACACAACAGGTTAAGAGTGTTTTACTCAATGCCACAACGACTCGATCTTTAACCTGACTGCTACGGAACGATGAAAAACGATGAAGAATAAATGTAGTTGAACACTTGTTGGCCTTAAACCTCAAGGGTAAACTCAAATTGAAGTACAGGCCTTTATTCTTTTTACTGAGCAGTGTCACTCAGCTATTTATAGCCTTTTAAATATATTGTAAAGAGCAGTATCACTCAGCCAAGCAGAGCCCTTAGACTCTGATGTTGTTTTTGCATAGACTAGGCCCTACAGCCAATTTCTCCATCTCTAATCCCAGTGAATCCATCTCTCACGTGCCCACTCCAGTATCTCAGCTGGGTGTTGGACTATCCCCGAGGTGGTCCCACAGCTGATCTGATCCCTGTACGGCGTTCGGCGGAGACGTGACTGTACTGCAGGATCGGCGCCCACAACAGAGCACCCAATCCAGCTGTCCATGCCTGGCCAGCACAACACATCCAGATGTCTCCCTTCTTCTCTGGTATCTTATTATAAAGACGGGAGGAACACAGACAAACTGTAGTACGACATGTCTGACATCTTCTTTTCACACAATTCAGACTGACAGAGAAGGGAAAAATAGGGCTGAATGTTTTCAAAGGGTGTAGAATGTGTTTCCCCATGATCTTATTTTGTTTTTGTTAGATTTTTTCTGGGTTCTTGTCGAGCAGTTGTCTTGGACCGGCCTCCAGACTGCCCACTTCCCATGACGCGAGTAAATCTGTCCACCAGAGTGTGCAGGGGCTCCTCTCCACAAAAACGAGAACGGCCGCCACAGGACCGGCAGAGTTCTTCAGCAATGTCAATACGGTACTTTCCCAGGAGCCGAGAGACAAAGGAGAGTTCAGCGTGATATCATTCGTCTCCCGTACATGTTATTGTTATCCTTTCTTTGGTCTCAGTCGCACACTTTTGATTTTCATTTCAATTTTTCCAAAGAGGATTCCTTTTGATTTCTGCCAAAAGGGAGGTACACTCGTCACTGGCCAAGACAAACGCCCCGACTCTGCCCTAATCAGGGCCTAACCCAGGCGCTCATATCCAGAGTGTGATAGTGATAGTCACTTTTATGTGTATGATGGATGAGTTCATGTTTTAGGTGTTATTGCATATAAGAGAAATATTTACAACTTTAAAGGTCATTTTCAGCATTGTATTTAATTAAATGTACACCATTGAGATGAGGAAATTGAGGAACGTGTATTGTTTGAGCTCTGTAATTGTATGATAGAAATTAACTCTGAGAATGAATCATGGGTCCGCAAACATGGGTCTATTAACCGCACGTGCATATATATATATATATATATATACTTCAAAATCTTGTTGGTATTACCTTTTGTGTCCAGAACTGATTTCCCTTACAAACCAATGTGTGACTCTAATCATCATGCAAGTCTTTCATGGCACAGTAGGGGGCAGCAGTGGCACAATTTTACAGAACTCCTCATTGCAAAAACAAAATAAATAAATAAAAAGAGTATAAACTGTAGGACCATATGTACAAATGTTAATAACAGACCTATTAGCAAAGCTGTCATTATGAGTAATTGTAATATTATCCCACTCTAGTCAGTACAACGGCAGAGTGCCGTAGGATATTTGGAAGATGGAAGCTGTCGGTCTGTTATAAAATCCAAGGAAGCATCACTTTTTCAGACTTCTTTAATGTTTCTTGATGCTCAATTTCTTTTCAAAATTGTGTTTATTTTTCTGTCCAGGCGTCCAATATAAAATTAAAATGGACTTTTCTCCAAGTCTCTGCTCAAGGTGGAAATTTACAGCAAATGAGACTCCAGCAGAATGTAATGGAAACCATGTCCCAGTGTTAGATTTCTCATCCCTGGTTGTTTTCTTTCAGAGAGGAAGAGGGCGAAAAAGGCATCGCTACGTTTCCTCCGCAAGTGCAGAACAAAAACACAATGTGCAAGTGTGCCTCTGGCCCGGGTGGCGGTCTCTCTCTGTGATGACTGGATTATGTATTAATTAAAATCACATCTATATGGCTCCCCAAACAGGTTGTGGGGCTGCGGGCCAGCGTGCACTACATCAGGACTTTTTTTTTTTACGAGTGGGCCCCCCAGAAACCTTCACCGAGGTGGTTTTTAGTGACTCCCGCAACGAATGGAAACGCTTAGCTCCCACAATAAATTACTCACGGAGTGATGCCATGCTGTACAGGACCTCTGTTTGGCCACTGAGTAGTGAAGGCATTCTTCTGTGCTGTTTTGGGAGGGCCGTGTCGCTATTATCAGGGTGCGGGAAAGGTGTTGGGGCCCGGGTCGCCCACGGAACTGCTGCCCTTGTAGGTTGGGGTTCATAGTCTCAGCAGGAAAGGGCTTAGTTTATGCATCTACTTTGTGAATTCATGTGCTCTGATTAAACAAGACTGAAAATAACCAAAGAAAATAAGCGTTTTCCTTATGGATGGAGACGCTCCCTGGATGACAGATCTAACGGAGGCTAGAGTTTTTCACTCATCGTGTGGCCTGTCCGGTCCTCTCCGGAGTAATCTGAGGTTATTCTGGGATGAGGCTGCCAAATAGGTGCTGTGCTCTGTACTGGTCCAGACTGGGAGAGGGTCCATACATTTCATCTTGGAAGAGAGGTGGGGATTTGGCTGCCAGACTTATGGCCTATATTCCTTTCACTTGTGCTGAGTTTAGCTTTTTTTTGGTGTGCTTCCTACTCAGCATGTGCTATAGGTAAACGTGTGCATTCACACACCCAAGTGTGACACTTCTCCATATAACACTATAGCATACCACTGTTCACGTAGGATACACAAATGGTAGTGAAAACCAGTAAGCCACACTCTTGTGATTCAATTGTGAGAGCTTAAGAATCTAAGTGCTTTAAATATGTACCTGAAAAGCACACAAGCCCTTCTTGATCTTCCCACTGACTCTTGTTTGCTCCATGCTCACGTTAGCTAGCTGTTGAAATAAGAACGGTGTGTTTACATGATTTGGTTTTGTTTTGGTGCACACTATCGTGATTCCTATGCGTGATGTGAGAGCAATGAAATGTTCATTGCGCGTTGAGTACTGGTGTGGGGCAGCGAGCTTGTTGTTGTAGCTCCAGACCATAGTTTGGTCTAGTTACGACATCGTTTTGAGTTTATTTGACGTCGTTTATACCCAAGTTCGTTGTATTTGTGTAAGGTGGCCATGCTGAAAAAGTGCTCTGCATTTCCATGTGTACTAATGTGCGGTTTGTCATTTTGCTGAGCAGACACATTTTTAAACAGTAAGCCAGTTTTGACGCCTCAGTTTTGACTCATCAAAATAATTTTGTTTCACCAAACAGTTTTGAATGAGCCTTGGGCCAAACACCAAATGTTTCAGTTTTAGTAAACGGACCAAAATGGCCCTGAAGAGACAAAGCTACATCCCAGCATCCTGAAGCATATCTGGAGCAGGTTTCATGTTCCAGGCAATACTTACAATGACGGCTGATGAGGTTAAACACTTTGTCTGAGGCGCGGCCTTTCTGCTTCTGTACTACTTTATAGGACTTCGTCCACGGAAACCCTACTACAGATTCCACAATATCGAAATATCTACATTGGTCTCAAGTGTTACATGAATCTGAGCAATTTTTAGTTCTCTGACAGATCCAGTCATTTTTCCTGGAGTGTTTGTGAGTGTGTGCTGACTTGCTTGAAAAGTCATCTAAATACTCCAATACGACTGGGAAATCTGGAAGTTGCTAACTGCACATTTTGGCTGTGTGGGTTGAAATATTTATTTTGATATTTATCTTGACATTATTTTTAATGGTAATAACAACAGAAAACAACTTCCCCTGCTGACATATAGTACATGCAACTGTAAATTATAAGAATATATAACAGCAGAAGGGACTGAGAAACACAACAAGCCTCCAGGTACATACATAATGGGGGGGTTGTAGTTCTACTGAATGGTACTGTATGCTAATGAGCAAAGATACTTTTTATCGATTACTTCATTTGTATTAAAATATTTATACGTATTTCAGTTATCCGATATGTTCAGAATATAATGCAATTCCTAGCTAAACATAAATTGTCCCTTTCCCATGTTGTTGCTAGCGTGTATAGCACTGTGAACGACATTATGTTTCGACTCTGACGGATGCAGCCGTCGGCTGACAGAGCTGACATTTCAGCTGAATGGAAGTTTGGGTGGGGCCGGGGAAAGTCGTTCTGCCCAGCAGCCGGCTTGGTAAGTGTTGACCTTCGCCACACAACTTGTGAAGTCATGTTCCAGATGCACGTTTGCATGTGGATTCAGTGACAGCTCAGGAGGCCCTTGTCAGGCAATGTGTTCGTTCCAGCTTGGCCCCCGAATTGCAGTTGTCATCAAGAATTTAAAGGCATCCTCCCATTGTCAATTTGATTTAGGGCCAATGTGATAACAATGGAAAATTGAATTATTTACCTAAAAAGCGTAGCCTTTTCGTAACCTCACATTACAAAGCAAATGAACACATTCAAAATAAGTATGCATGGTTAAGAAGGGTGACCCTGTAAAGATCACACTGTCACAGAAACGTGTGTTATGCACTACATATCTGCAGGCCAGGAACATGCGTCTGATTGATTCTCCTTTAAAATCAAGATTCCGAAAAACAGACCATACTTTGGAGGCCATTCTTTGCATACACAAAGACAGGCAAAATACTCTCTACTGCGGAACTTAAAAAAGCGAGGTATTAAAGTACAGCTCTGTCTTCATCTATTTTTGCGGGATTGTACATATTGACAAGCTTTTCTATATCCAGTTGTTTCTTAGCATTCTTAGCATTAGTCTAGGAAGAGAAAGGTGTTTCACCCCAACAGGTCTCATCAGTGGGGAAGGAGCCTTACAGGCTAATGGCACCCCAGATGTCTCTCACTTGAAAACATCTGGCTTCCTGAGAATTCACTCTGAAATATTTGAAGAATATGCCGCGCGGACATTGAGGAATTATGTCTCTCTGGACAACTCGGACAGATTGGACAGACACACTTATCAGCTTGTCAAGCTGAGGTCCATCTCCTTATATTCGGTTCCTAAAATGAAACGTATACGGCATGCTTTTCCTCAACTCACCTCTATGGTTTTTAAAGGTTAAACAACGCTTCAAATCTGTGTGCTCTGGGGAAGAGCAATAATTAAGGCTAATGTGGAGGGTGCACTTGTACCTTTCAGCAAAGTTCCTAACCTGATTTTATAAGCTGTACAGATGGATGAAACGTAAACTAGAAGGCTGGCATATTTAATTCAGGATAAAAGAGTAGCAGCAGTAATAGTCTCTAAACTAATGGGAAGCAATGAGGTGCGTGGGGATCCCCTGTATCGCGGGGCTCCCCTGTATCACTTAATTTCTGGGGATATTGTTAAGGGATACTCTTTATATGGGAAACCATCAAGCTGTCAAAACAACTCTAATCCCACCATCAGACAATTGCTGCCATTTTTAAAAATGTGCCGACACTCGGTTTATTTTAGTGGAACAGTTATGGGCGGAATGTAGGCACATTGGTGTGGAAAACTTCCACAAAATGCCGGCCACTGTCTGGACAGCCAGAGACATTGGATGCTTTTGTGTACTAGTCCTGAGGTGTTGCGTTTCCCAAAGCGTTAGTCACACTGAGGTGCCATCCAACTAAGATGTGATGAGGAGGGGAATTTGATGAATGGTTGTGAGCATTCTTTGATCTGGGATATTAAAGCTAATTTTTCAATGCAGGTTAAATTTTCAAATCATCACAGATTGTCCTGCGTTATTTCTGGTAAGGATGCTATCTGTACTTTGTCTAAGTGTAGATTCTATGCCTAAACACTTCTCTAATGAACCAATCCGAGACTGCAAGTGAATCCACTGGAACTTGGGGTGAATTTCTGTGGGTGAAGTTTCAATCAACTTCAACCCTAGGATAGTGTTAAGAGGACTATTAAAGGTTTTTTTTTTTTTTTTTTAAATGACCCCTTACATGTAACTGCCTTATAAAGAAATAACTTTGTTGACCTACAGCTCCTAACTAAAATGCAGACAGAAGTTCACCTATAGCATTAGCAAACCCTGTGACCTTCCCCTTCAAACACATGTGAATGAGCTGAAGTGTTACTATAATACACTGTAAATACTATCCTGGTTCCTGTGGTGCACACTGAAGCATAGTTTCAAAGACAAACTAAAAAACATAAAACAGAAACAAACAAAGATAGCACTCTTCTTAATGTTATTTTATTAAATTTTATGTTCTCTATTTTGATTAAACAATAAAGTGTTTTATATATGCTACAATGAGAGGACATACACTATATGGACAAAATATGGGACACTTACACATTACACCTACAGGAGCTTTTATGACATCCCATTCTAAATCCATAGGCATTAATATCAAGTTGGTCCCCCCT
>JAOYSI010073246.1:0-20232 GCA_025775065.1 Hiodon alosoides
TACTTTGTTTCATCTGTGGGCTTTGTGGTGGGTGTGGGGGGTGGGTGGGGGGGGGTGTGGGGGGGGGGGGGGGGGCCGGGGGGGGCGGGGCCGCCGCGCCGCCCCCCCCCCCCCCCCACTGCATAAACTGATAAAATAAAGACTTTAAATCATGATAAAGAATCTGCCAGTCATGACCACATACTTATGTACTCATACACAGGTCTCGACAATGCTATAATACTTATCTTTTAAATCCGTAGTATAAACCCCCTCAGAAAGGAAGGTCCACAAGCAACGCCGCCTTACACAGCTATAGCGGTTTTACTAAATAAATGAAAAACACACACGCACACTTAAATGTATCCGAAAGTCTGTAACTAACTTACTTTGAATTGAAAATTTCCCTTTAGCAGTACACCATAGATGTTTGACATATGGATTTTCAGGAATCAAACAGACCCTCGCGTGTTCCAAGACGTGATACTATGAGTTATTTTCACCAGCTTCAGGTTAAGAGAAGATTCATTAATAACCCATGAAGTATCGCTGAACTTCTGGCACGACGGAAGGGAGGAGTTTCGTCGCTAAGGAAATATGAGCCTTTGAACTAGCCAGGTAGTCCACGTTATCATAACTGTAAATACCGTGATTAAAACGATCTGTGGTTATGAGGTTATAGATGGAATTAGTTTTAGTATCCACTCGTTCTAATGCTTTAATTCATGCAAACGCATTGATGCATGAAATGTGTGTGTATCTCTGGAGCAATTTTAGAGAGGTAAAAATAAAAAGGGACCGAGGAGTTAAAACAGTTTGCGTTCCTAGCATATCTGCAATTTAATTTCCTAGCTGTCCATGTACAGTTCCATTTCTGAAACAACCTCAATAAAAGCATCATGAGCCGTCAACCTACATCAACTAACAGCTATACGCAACTATTCTCTAACTACCCATTCTGGTCGAATAGAATGTTCAAATGCTATTGGTCGATAGTTTGTTTTTTTTAAGGTGTGGCTCTCTTTGAATCCTCTCGTCTTATTGGCTACTGAACTGGCAACCATAGTCAATGCACGTTTCGTCGAATCACGAAATGTTGTGTACTTTGTTGGAGAGTGTAGGGTAACCGTTACAGTTAAGTTTTTTGTTTTTATATGGAATGAACAAAGACGAAAACGTGAATAGGAAAAATATATGACCTCGGACTTTAAAGTTAAATAAAACAAACGGATGTACGAAGATTTGAGTAAGTATTAAGTATTTGGCACCCAACCTATATATCGAACATCGTAATTGTAGCTTGTTAGCCAATATTGTGTAGTTTAGCCAGGTAGCTAAATGTTAAAGCACTTTAAATGTATTTGCAATCCTGGGAAACTTGGCTTCCTGGATTACGGAATGCATCTATGGATTGGATGGAAACCTCTTTTACTGAAGATGCAAACATAAGTAATAATTGATAACTTATGATAGGAGCTTATGATTCTGTCGTCTTAGTTGGTGAACAGGACCAAGCATGGCCAAACAAGTGGCAAACTGTCAAATGTGCTGTAGACAAGGAGATAGTTAGGACTATAAACTGAACCCAAGAAAAGGTTCGATCTATACTGTATATAGTATAGATCTGTTCACGTTATTAGTAAAAAATATTCTCCACAGACAACGATGAAATTCAGCGAAATGTAATTTCTTCAATGATCCTGGGGGTTCAGAAAGCTCCTCAATGTTTGTGAAAATATTTTAATAAGTTGGAATGGTAGGCACACCTCGTATCAATACACATATCGACGAAGTACCGATTATGCAGTTCAGAATAGTTGTCTCATTAGCTGATTAAAAATAAATGTTTCACGAAGTTAAGTGAAACTTGACAGCCATGTTTATGTATTGGTGTATGTATTATTTCAGTCAATTTAGAATTAGCACAGATTTAAACATATTTATAACATTTATAAATGTTTTGGAAACGATTCGAAATTACACTTTCATCCTTGCAGCTACTACACCTGCAACAATGCTCTCCTTTATCAAATATGGTCATATCTGTGCCAATTACAAAAGTTGCTTCAACTAACAAACTCGATTAGCACGCATGTTACTTTCGATCGCTAAATAAATCTAAGACTTGACATATTGACGACGTTCCCGTTATGTTCGCAAATGTGATTTTTATATTTATTTTCAGAATACATCAAATTAAAATATCTGTGGACTATCTGTGAAGTGTCTTTGAAAAAACCGACAGATATTTTAGTGAACTCCTTGTTAATTGCCTTGTAAATGGTCTAGGAGGGAAGTCCTTCGATCAAGTAAACTAAACTTGTTCCCCCCCTTTGGTTATTTTTGTAACTTCATCATTTATCTGTTAACATTATCTGAAATGTCATTTTTCTTTTCAGACACCCCAAGAAGTTGTGACATTTCAGGTTAGTGGAGTTTGGTATAACTTAACTTCAGTAAACAAGGCATAAGTTTTCCATACATTTTGATTTGAAAGGTTGTTGCGCTGCTTTTGCTCAAGCCCATTTGGAGCGGGTCTTTGAGAGCTTGTCCTGTTTCTGATCGCATGCTGTGTTCCCTCCAGGAAGCTACTCATGAAAGACTCCTTTTGTGCTGAAGTGGTTTTGCTTGTCGAACGTTCATTCTTCACCAGTTACATAGTGGTTCTTTGGGAGTAGCACACACCCTTCTGGCACACAGTCCTGGAAAGGCCTGCACAGACATTTTGCTGTTCATTACGAGCTTCACACGGGTCTGGGTGTTTGTGTGAGACAATGTTTGGGTGGGCGTTTTCAGCGGGCCACTATTAGGGTGGGCGTTTTCAGCGGGCCACTATTAGGGTGGGCGTTTTCTGCGGGCCACTATTAGGGTGGGCGTTTTCTGCGGGCCACAATTAGGGTGGGCGTTTTCAGTGGGCCACAGTTCTCTCTCTCTCTCTCTCTCATATACATCTCTCTATATCTCAAAATAAAGGGGATGACCTCTTCAAGGGTGTTGGTGTTGCGGATTCTTTCCAGGCTAAAGCTACTTAGCGCTGACTTAGGAAAGTGATGACTCGAATATCTTGAATAATCTGTTTGAATGTCATTTGGCTTCATGCTACAGTTAGCAGTCAGTCTGTTTTCTTTAGGGTCTTTAATCTGCTCATGTGTCTTTAGCCCTGCTTTCAGTCTGTACAGACCCAATAGTGTCACATTGTTTTCTTAGAAAGGAACAGTTTGTCTGTGCAGGAAAGCTAAACGAAAGTATTGCTGCTAAAATCAGCGTCCTGTGGTAATTATTGTTCAATATTGGTTCACACACACACACACACACACACACACACACACACACACACACACACACACACTTTGTGGTCCTTGAGATTGAATCCTTTAATTTTCTATACATTGCTACCTTTAATACAAAATCAATACAAGTTTTCTGTGAGAGGTTTTTAAAAATGTCAATCAACTGCTGTTGTGAAAGTTTAATGGTGAATGCATTGTTTTTAGTGCACCAGATAACTGACGCTGTAGCATATTTAGACCTGTTATTAGTGCATTTGTTAATGGCCAGCTGCACAGTAATGGATCTGTTATTGTCATAACTGTTTTGAAATTAAGCAAATGTTCAGGACAATTTACAGTGGATGCATGCACTTGGGTTATTAGGGGAAAGGTTGCATGGTTCATTTGAGAGCTACTCTAGTTGTGTAGTTTGATGGATTGGTTTTGACCGAATGAATCGACCTCCTCATCATCTTGGCTGTAGTGTTCTTTCTGGGGCCTGACGTGTTGCATGTATCACTGGCCCTGTACTCTTTGCTTGAAATTTGCCACATGCTTGTATGTCTTTGCCAATCACAAATGCTGCACTGCACAAGTGGCTATGCTTCCTGGCTCCCCATTCCGGTTCTGTGTCTCATTCTGGATGGACTTTGCCATTTGATTACTGGTCTTCAGTGGCTGCTCGCGCTCTGAGTGTCTGCTTGTCCGCCATGTTGGATCCCTGCTGCCCTATAAATAAATAAAACATATTTTTAAAAAGTGTTTGACGTGAGTGAATGAGAGAGATCCGCGGTGTGCCCACCGGACTGACACGGGACTCACCCCTGAAGGTAGTGGAGTAGAGTGAGTCATTTTGCCTGGATCACCGTGGTTACGTTGAGGTGGAGCGCGTGTGCGCTGATTGACAGCTGCGTAGACACTGCAGCCGGCTTGCCCCGCTTGTGCGCGTTGGTGGGTGTTGCTATGGTGCTGGGTGGTTGAGAATGAGGCTTCACACGCAGCATCTTCTGTTCCCTTTCTAGAGCGCCGCCGGAGAGCCTGAAACAGAGGCGGTGGCGTGAAGACGGGGGACTCTTTATTGTGGAGGCTATGCTCCTCTCCCTCAGCCGCCCATCTGGTGGAAGGCACCGCCGAGACAAAGGCTCGTAGGATTCGCCAACACCCTCAGATTTTACTCCTTCGGTTTGTGACCACCTATCAGGACTTGTCTGGACTTTTCTTTCCCCCCAGGGCCGTTGGCCTTTTAAAGGATTTAATTAGGATTTCTCATACTTATTATGCAATTCAATGGATGCAAGTGGGGTTTTGATTTGCATGAGAGATGAGGACCAGTCCTTTCATGTTCGCTACAGGTAGGCATACGAAATCACGATATTTAACTCCATATAACATTTTATGTATACTTTTGTATATTGTGAATCACTGGTTAGAGGTTAGA
This sequence comes from Hiodon alosoides, assembly GCA_025775065.1. Taxonomy (NCBI): domain Eukaryota; kingdom Metazoa; phylum Chordata; class Actinopteri; order Hiodontiformes; family Hiodontidae; genus Hiodon; species Hiodon alosoides. Next base: position 4,687 of record JAOYSI010073246.1, read on the forward strand.
TTAGCTGGCTAGCTTGTTCCTGTTGCTTCTGTATACATACAATTTCCTAGTAGTTCCAAGTTGGTAGTCCACTGTAAATTACAGTCGGATGTCCTGCGTGCTGTTGACATGCATTGAGGCTTTTCACCGTTGAGAGTTGGTTGCTTAGTAAATGCTGTATGGTTGTATTACATGGACCACGGTTTTGTGTGTGTGTGTAGGCAGGCAGGCAATGTGTAATGGTTAAAGGTAGGTCTCACCATGGCAGATGAGGACCATCGAACTGAAGAGAGTGATTCCAATTGTATTTTTTGTACTGTTTGTGACGGACACACACAGTGCGCACCTGCACTTCTGGAAACCTGATGAGGTAATGAAATACCTGTTGTGAGCCGGCATAAAGGGGCTGAAGATGATTTCAGCTCTGTCAATGTTTAATGCTCCTTCTGAATCATTGATGATTTCAGCCTTTGATATTCACCCTCTTCTGTCTCCCTCCATGGAAACACTTCTCTGCCCTAGTCTGTCCGGTTAGGTTTCTGCTGCAGGGGCTCTTTGTTCTGTTATACAGGTTACTGGTGGGCAGTTCAGACCAAATGCCTCAGTCTGAATAATCATAAAAAATGGGCAACTTCGTAGTCCTCAAACGTAATCCCATAATCACGATTTCAGTGGTTTTAAGGCCTGCCAAAGTGCAAGATCAGGACAATTTCAGGACAGTTTGGTCTTTTATTGTAAATGGATGTCATACTTTCTCAATTTCATTTTTAAGTTTGAACAAAAATTGGGGTACTTTAAAATTATTATAATAATTTTTTCAGCACTGTGAATGATTCAGGCCTACTGTACCTCGTATATACGCCTGTATAGTGTTAGTGAAGAATGTCAATTATGTGTTTCAGCCCTGGTAACCTACGGAGACTCCTGTCTTGGTGAATGACCAGCACTGGTGTCTGGTTTCGAAACCGTCTAATTGGTTCAAAGGTAGTTGTAACAAAGCAAATTAATGTTCCTTAGAGCCTCTTAGAGTGACTGTAATCACCGGTGTGTCTCCCTGTGTAATCACAAGTGACATTCACCATCCGGCGCCCAGGGACAGGCCAGGAGGGGAGACTGTGCCATCAGATTAGAGAGGCTTACACGGCGCACTCATGTGCTTCAGTTCCCCTGGTCTCAGCCGTCCGGCAGGGTGTCGACAGGGGCAGCGGCCAGGGTCGTTTGGCCCATTGCGATGTGTCTTTCAGCGCGGACCCTGGCCGGGCGTCAGGGGTCCCGGTGATTCGTGATGCACTGAGTGAGTTACGCCCTACTGAGACTGCATTGACTCTCCCAACCAGAATCCGAAGCTGGGGATGTCTCTCCGGTCCATGTGTTTCGATTGCATCAAGCGCAAAGGCAGCAGGTGGGGCAGCGTGTAGCTCTGTGTTAGCTGTGTGTATCTCTGTTAGCCGTGTGCTGCTCTGTGAGTAGCTGCCTGTGGATCCTTAGATTTAGTAAAAATGCTGGGGTCATTTGAGGTTATTACTACTGCAGACTTTTTTTGTCTAATGTGTAAATTTCCTTATTTAAAGGATGAGTGTGTGATTTTGATCCAAACATTCAGTGGATCTGTATCCCACACTAAGTGCCTGATGGGGTTGTTGGTGGTTTTAAGTTTAGTCTGTTAAGGCTGTGGTCAGTTACTCACAGCATTAATAAACCCATGTAAATGGGATTCCAAGCAGTTTATAAAATGTGGTGCACCTTCTGGTTGTCTGTGCATAAAAATGCCTATCAGTGCAATGGGAGCAGCTTGTAAGTCTGCCTTTGAGGGCATTGCAATGGAAGTTTCTCAAATCTACAGTAAACACGTTGTTAACAGCTATTGTGTTTGAGGGAGAGGAGGATGTGGAGCCGTGAACAGGAATGGTGGGGAGGGGTTCTGAAAACAAGGGTGAACCAGTGCTTGGGTGCTTTACATTTCCCTCAGTCCGAATAGGTTAGTCCATGTGTGTACACTGACCGTCCAGTCCTAACCGAGGGTTTTGCTGTGCTATCGGTTCTGCATGCAGGGATAGTTGGAGTTGAAAGCTGTCGCTGCAGACCTTGGTGGGCTTTTCCACCAGGATCTGTTTAATGCCAGTATTTGGAGTTTCCTGTGAACGAGCTGAACTGGCCTGGCCTTCGCTTGCAGGATGGAGGCCTCTTGCCTGGAGCTTGCCCTGGAGGGTGAGAGGCTGTGCAAGGCGGGGGACTACCGCGCCGGTGTCTCCTTCTTCGAGGCGGCCATTCAGGTGGGGACAGAGGATCTGCAGGTCCTGAGCGCCATCTACAGTCAGCTGGGCAATGCCTACTTCCACCTGTACGACTACGCCAAGGCGCTGGAGTACCACCATCATGACCTGACACTCACAAGGTATGCCTGCTGTCGGATGACCGGCACCGCTGGAGCGTCTGTGCGCCACTCAGGTGGACTCACTGGGTTTCTGATTGGCTGCTTTTCCAGAACCGTTGGGGATCGGCTGGGAGAAGCTAAGGCCAGCGGCAACCTTGGCAATACCCTGAAGGTGTTGGGGAGGTTTGATGACGCAGTTATCTGTTGCCAGAGGCACCTGGATATCACCCGGGACCTCCATGATAAGGTCAGTACTGTTCACTGCAACTAGATCGTCATCAAGTGAACATTAATGCTTGGTTAAAACGGATCACAGGCTGATTGAGTTGGTGGGAGGATGGTCTGAGCTGGATCCCCCTTTTTCTGGGCAGGTTGGTGAGGCCCGTGCACTGTATAACTTCGGGAACGTGTACCACGCCAAAGGGAAAAGCGCGTGCTGGGGCGGAGCCGATCCGGGGGACTTCCCGGAGGAGGCAACTGCAGCACTCTGGAGAGCTGCTGAGTACTACGAGTGAGTGTCCACTGCTTGGGTGGTAGGGTCGCAAATTTCACTTAGTAAAGTTACCGTGTAAACCATTAAACCATCAACGTTAACAAATTAATCTGTGGCTAGTGAGTTTCGGGATATCTGCTTAGATAATTCTTTGTTCTTGTTGGAAATAACCCATTTGTGGTGGTTAATGTTTCTATATAAGGGAACCACTGGCTGGATTGTTGATTGGGATTTCACTGTAATCCTTTTTTCCATTTATGTCTGAAGAGCGAATTTGTCCATTGTGAAGGACCTGGGGGACAGGGCTTCCCAAGGTCGAACCTACGGTAACCTAGGCAACACGCACTATCTGCTGGGAAACTTCCGGAATGCTGTGGTTTCCCACGAACAGGTAAGCAATGAAATTGGTTCTTGCAATACCTTTTTCCACAAGATCTGTGATGCATTTAAGTTTTTGCCTGAAAACAGAGAATTTACTGCTTAGGTTAACGAGTCACAGAGGATCATTATTACATTTCCCCCCCAAGCGTCTTCTTATCGCCAAAGAGTTTGGTGACCGAGCGGCAGAGAGAAGGGCCTACTGTAACCTGGGGAACGCCTGTGTGTTCCTGGGGGAGTTCCAGGTGGCAGCTGAACACTACAAGTGAGCCCAACTCGGCCCTTCCTCTTTACTTACTGAGCTGCAAAACCCAACGCCTTTGGTTTCTTATACAGAAACAGGAACCCTTTACCAGTTTCAAACCAAACTATAATGAAATAGCAGGGGGTAGCGAGGGAGGGAGAGCACGAATAGGTGCGTTGGGAATGTGGAGAGAGACCGATTGTGGGCTTTGGGAACGCGGAGAGAGACAGACCAGGGGTGTTGGTTGTCTGTTCTCGGTAGTGGCTCTGCTCTAACTCCCTCCTCTCACAGGAAGACTTTGCAGCTGGCTCGACAGCTCCGGGACCGGGCGGTGGAGGCCCAGGCATGTTACAGCCTGGGGAACACCTACACCCTGCTGCAGGACTACGAGAGGGCCATTGACTACCACCTCAAACACCTCATCATAGCTCAGGATCTCAACGACCGGTGAGGGTCGCCTCATTCCTCTGTTGTAGGTCTCAAACATGACGGCCTTGGGACTGGCCACTTCAGTTAGTTAATTCTAGCCGTAGTTTTCACCTTGGCTCTTATTAAAATGACCACTTGGCAAGTGTGCTAACATTTTTCGGGTATGTGTGCACGCTTGTCCGTAGGATTGGAGAGGGGCGAGCGTGCTGGAGTTTAGGGAATGCCTACACAGCACTGGGGAACCATGACCAGGCCATGCACTTTGCAGAGAAACATCTGGAAATCTCAAAAGAGGTACACCAATTTCCAGTGGTTCTGCATTGCCTTCTCAATCACGGCCTGCTATGACGGATAATGGGCAACGTGTTAATACTGGTATCCTACTGTGACTATATGCGTTCCATCCTCAAACAAATATCTCTAAGTGTACATTTCAACACAGGAATGGCTGTTATGACATGCTGGTGAGATGTGAGCTTAGACGTCATTGTGATTAAACTTCTGCCTTCTTATCCTCCACAGACTGGAGACCGCAGTGGTGAGCTGACAGCCAGAATGAATGTTTCAGATCTTCAGATGGTCCTGGGTCTCTCCTACAGTGCAAATAATTCCGTCCTGTCTGAAAACAAGGAGATTGACTGCAACTTCCACGGTAACCTTACATCTGTCTGCGTATTCCAAGAACAGGGGGTTTTTGGCTTGCTTTTTTTTTGTGTGAAAAGAGTAAAAATTTAAAAGAAATAAAAATAAAAACCCAAAATGCTGACATGTAACCCTTTCAGACAACCTGAAACATTTAATGACGGACTGGGTTTTCAACTAATCCGCGAATCTGAATGATTTTAAAAACTGGTTATAGGAGCTAGGCCCAGGACGGGGAGACGACACAGCATGGAGAACTTGGAGCTGATGAAACTCACCCCTGACAGGATCAATGTGAGTTCTCATGGCAGCATCCGATGCCGTGGTTTGTTCTCCTTCGGTTCTTTTAACATTTAAAGGGTCAATATAAAAATATTATGTTCTAAGCAGCATTTGAAGGATTTTACCTTTAATCTGTAGGTTGCTGGTTTGAATCCCAGCTGCATGTACCTTTGAGCCTGGTACTTCTCTTAAATATGTTTGTCAACAATCGCCCACTTGTTTCACTAATGACACCGGTGTCCTCTCTTGAAGGGGCAGAAGTGGAATAGCGACATCATCACCAAACAGTCTAAACCCACTCTAGCTAAGACGTCCTCCAAGTTGTTTTTTGTCAATCGCTTCCGGGGCAAAAAACAGAAGAATGGAGTCTCCTCTACCAAAGTCCTCCAGGATACCAGCAACACCCAGGGGGGGCCTGTGGCCGAGGATCAGGGGCCTCAGAAAGTGAGTAGTGTTCTCCCCAACAAATTGTGCGAGATGAATTTAGTCACCTCTGGGTTTTACGTGTTGCTTGATAGATCTGTGGTTCTCCAAGTTCTCTGCGCCTCCTTAAATCTTTTGACTGAAAGACTTATAATATTACAAATATATTTACATACAATAACATTACATTGACGCAAATATGAGACTGGTGCACACATGCACACATTTTGTCTTGGGCCTCATACTGGATATTCTTTGCCCCAGAGTTTGAGAACCACAGCGATTAGATCACACTTCCCAATAACATTTCTGACTGACTGATTTGTGGTTGTCAGAGGCCCAGTCTGGACATGCTGGGGGACGAGGGCTTCTTTGACCTGCTCAGCCGCTTCCAGAGCAACCGCATGGACGACCAGAGGTGCTCCATACAGCACAAGGCAAGGCTGTCGGCCCCTTCCAGCCCCTCTACCGCCCCACCCAGGACCATCAGCAAATGTGAGTGCCATGCTGACGGCGCCATTGGTTCAGCGCACAGGTTCTCCACAGGGAGTGACTCCGAAGGGATTCTGTGGAAATGAACAGAAGCTGAAAGTTTTCCCTCGCTCTGAAACACTGAAGTTCCTTTTATATATTAAGCTATTTTAACCTAGTCACAGCTATACCCCAAACTGTGTGACTATAGGTGAGGCCCTTGTATAAGTGTCCCCTCTCTCTCCCCGTCTCCTAACGCCAGCTCAATCTCTGATGGTCCCCTCGCACTGCGAGCAGCTGCTGGACCTTGTGGCCAGCTCCCAGAGCCGGCGTCTGGATGACCAGCGAGCCAGCGTAGGGGCCTTCCCAGGGCTACGGCTTAACCAGCGCAGCAGCCAGTCTGTCCTCAGCCACCTGATGGCCAGCGCAGACACCGCTGAGCCTGACGACGATTTCTTTGACATGCTTGTCAAGTGTCAGGTGAGCCCGAGTCCCGCCGGCGTTACTGTTACAGGGGTAAACCTTCATCAGATCCCACCTTGCACTGGTCCTGTGCAGGCAGCCCCCCACTCACATTCGCCGTTTTTACAGGGCTCCAGGTTAGACGACCAGAGGTGTGCCCCACCTCCACCAACCACCAAGGGTCCCACCGTCCCGGACGAGGACTTCTTCAGCCTGATCATGCGCTCTCAGGCCAAGCGGATGGATGAGCAGAGGGTTACCCTGCCCTCCACCTCCAGGCGTCCCAACTCAAATTGAGCCACTCTTGTCGGTCTGTTTTTGACTGTCCATTCTACCAGGAGCCACTCATGGTTCTTCTTCAAAAGGGAACAGAACAGAACAGCACAGCACTTGCAGAACGTTAAATGGCATTAACTAAATACAAATAGGGGAATGAGATTTTACTGTACAGAATTTTATCTTAAAATACAGCTGAGGTTTTTTTTTTATTGTATTTAAAGTTTTTTTAACATAGCAATCCAATGCTTCCATTTCATCAGATAACATTTTTCAGAAGTAGAAAAGGTGCACAATTCAGCTTTTCAAATTTTTATATGGGCATGTCTGGGTTTCTATTTTGGGGATGGCAATAGGACATTGGAAAAAATACTAATGTATAGTTTGATGCTGGTTTACACCACCCATTTCAAAAGCAATTGAGGGAATAAAGCCTCGTTTACCAACGGAAAGTTGTATCTCCTTCATTCAGAAATTCACATCAGTACGAAAATGGTCAAATTTTCCCCTGAAGGTTTTAAATGGAGTACTACTCACAATTCACAACTTCGAAACCCGGCTCGAAATTCACTCCCTAGAACTTGCCTAATATCAGTTGAAATAAGCTGTGGGGCAAGTTTGTCGAGTTTACAGGAAGAGTACAATTTAAAAAGACAGAATTGATTGAATGTGATTTTTTAGGAAATGCCATGATCATAGGCCTTCTTGCTGCTTAAGATCCCACAACACGTGGAAATCCGTCTTCAGGACAGCTTTAAGTACTATGGGTTCTTGTAAATTATGCCTCAGCACCAGCTGGATTAAAATGTCAAATATTAAACTTAAGAAAATTCTTCAATTTCAAAAATGGTGAAATAACTAAATATATGAAAAAATGTGTGTTCGAGCATCAGACCACAATTACGTTAAATAATATAGATGCCCTTAAATATAGATTTATATAGTCCAGTTTCCCTCATTTTGAAGATGGATATTTGTACTTAATTTTAAGTACGTTAGTCCAGCCCCATGAATATCACAACAGAGCTTTGAATCAAGTCACCAGTTACAGTTACAATTAAAAAGCTTAAACACTAGCACCATCAGCTGGCCCATTCATTATTTTTCACGGCCTACGCTGTCTAAAGCACACCTTCCTTCAGACCCCCAGTATCATAAAGGCAAATTTATTCAAAAACAGACTCAAAGCTATCCACAAATATAAAAATATGTGCCTATGTGTTCACTCCAAGGCGAATATACCGAGAGCTTGAAGCCCTTCTTCCCTGGCATTTTGTTGAACAATGTCAAAAAGCTGTTAGCCTTTCTGTAATTCCTTAGACTTGGCTATGCCCACCAGCCCCCAAGAAAACGTCAGGGACATTTTGCCTTTGAGGGTCGGGTAAGAACTTTTCAACTCCGAGTAGAGGTCTCTTGTGTAGGAATACCGATGTCCTCCACATGGGCAGCCTTCGGCAACTGGATAAAGAGGAAGCAACGTGGTGAGCATGACCAGCCGGGCACGACCGGCACATACAAATCTGATAGAAATGACATGGCCTAATTATGTATAATTATGGCATACTACATCGTTTGTGCAGGACAGGGAAGATGGCACAAAAACAGGCAAGCAAGTGCACATTAAAGACACACACGAAAGTTTGGCATATCAACCCACCACTAACGTCCTGGATTTTTAACGGTTTGGTGCTTTCTTGTCAACCTAGCACAGCGATTACAAAAAAAGCCAGGTAAGGGTTCAGCCCTGCATGGGAAACATTTTTACATTAAAGCTCAAACTTCAGGACCAAGCGTTACTGTTGCCTAAGTGGCGCCTGAAGACGCCTCCATCTATTGAAAAAAGTGGGGAGCCACACAAATTCACCCCTTGCCAAGGCCTTCACTTCTCCCTGGGTTTTAAACCCTTCCTGACCTAAAGCCTACCCAAAAGTTTGTATTTTCCAGTTTAATTTAAAGGTCTCCAATCAGACCTGCTGACAACTATTCTACATGCATGCAGGTACGACTGCAGAAGTGCAGACAATAGCACTGACCGAAGAGGTATCCTGCGTTTGCTTGTCAGATTCCTTGTGGCCATTTCCAGTCTTCAATTTGGAGTCGTCCATGCTGACATGAGGCTGTACCTCCGCATCTTTGCTTCGGTTTGCGTGGCCTCTCTCCCGACTCTCGTCCTCAGCTGCGCCTCCCACAGGGGCTTGGTCGCACAGCTCCTCCAGCTCAGAGAGGTCCTCGCACTGCTCAGTATCCACCTCGTCCTTGCTGAAGGAGCCGTCCGTCTGGCCCAGACTCTCCACTCTGGGCGGAGGCCTCCGCGTCGGCCTGGCCCGCCTCCTCTGCCTCAGTCCGATCTCGTCTTCTGCCCGATTTGCTCGCTGTTGGGCTGAATCGCCACCTGCCAAGTCGTCCGGAATAAATTCCCTCACACGTGGGACTTGGTGCTGCTCTACTGCTGGGGGAGGCGGATCCTGGCGACCCCATCTTAGAGGCCTAGTCATGCCGTGGTGGATGACTGCTTGTGCACTTCCGTACATGAAGACCTGAGACAAGGTATACAGTGCGATTGCTGATACTCCAGTTTAAAACATAACACGTGGAAAAGGAAACCTACAAGAAGTCTAGAAAAACACTGAATTAATGCAACAGTAACATTTCAATTAAGCAAAGCTCAACAAGACACCGGAAAAGCCACAAATTCTCTAAGAATTAAAATAAGCCCTGACCATTCCAACAGAGAAAAGTGACCAGGCTATAGTTGAAGTAGGAGGGGCTTACCAGGATAGACAACACAATGGTCAGAAGAACAGGAATTTGCAGTGTGACAGGCAGGTCCTTGAGCAGGGCCCTCAGAAACTCACTGATACCTTGTCCAAAATGTTTCAGTGGCTCAGTAATAAAGGTCGTGATAGTGACAGAGATTGCCTGAGGGGAGGGGTTAAAAATGTTTACAATGTTTTCCAAGCACAAAGAAAAATCCTGTCAAGTAAGTACATGATAAATTAAATGAATACCTTTGTTGGGGGTACAAGTAGAATGGGATTCACCATTAGTACCTCGTAGTACTGCTTACACGGATCGTCCTGTAGCGTCCAGGTACTCCTGAACCACTCTGTGGACCATAGTTGCGAGACTGCATTACAACACTGGAGCGGCAGGTGGCATACTGACATAAGACAGTGGCTCCAAAACATTTCCCACACATTAATTTGCATCAGAAAGGTTCATATAACCCACCAGACAATAAACATGTTATGTAATTTAGCATTATAATTTACGTGCTTTCAAAGGTATAATTAGAAAACTAGCTAATGAATTTGATTTCAGTTAGCTACTGTAAGCATAACACTCTGGTGTAAATTATCAGCACTTAGCACTTACATCACAGATTAAGATTCCCAATGCAAACAATTGCCTGGTGTTTCATGCCAAATTTCTCTTTATACACCCTCCCATCAGAAACATTTTCCACCACATGCAGTTCAGTTTATAAAAACCTTAAACAGATCCATGTCATTCGACTGGGCCGAATGTTAATTTGTTAAAACTCAAAAACCTCGAAGGAGCCTTCTCTCACAGCTAAAACACAACAGTCACTTTCAGTAGTCACCTAGCTGGCCAGCTAGCAAACGCTATTTCTTCTGCACTATTCCACGAGTATAATGCATGTAATGACATGTGCTGTACAGTATTATAAAATACATTGTTAGAAATTAAATTTTAAAAAATTTTCATGAGGAGTTGTTATTCCTTTGATAACTGATATACACACTACAGGGGAATAATAAAAGTATCCAGCCATTTATTTGGATGCAATTTTATTGTTACTGTGGATGGGGAAATTCTGGCTTTTCCGGTAATTAAATACATACAACCCAATTTCATTGTTCTTTTATTGGGGTTTTTTATTTTTATATAATGAAACACAACACTCGCCAGGTTTAAGGAGTTTTAAAACAGTTTTCCTTTGCGGCTCAGTTTATGGATATAGTAACAAGTCCATAAGCATGACAGTTATGAGACAGAAACATGTAAAAACCTCACCTTTCAGGTTGTCTTTCCAGTCAATCTTTCTTACACCAGTGCACTTCTCATTGATGCTCTCCATCTTCACAATATTGGTCTGGTGCGCAGCAAAGGCTATCTGTGAGAGTTGTAAAAAAGAGAGTTGGTCTGGGACAGAGTAAAGGCCATCTGTGAGAGTTGTAAAAAAGAGTGGGTCTGGGACACAGTAAAGGCTATCTGTGTGATCTGCGTGAAAGACAGATGACACAGACATTCGTCCTGACAAACTGAGACACAGCGGTTAATTCTGAAGTATCACACTTACGGGAGCAAATGGCTCTGCAAAACCATCCGTATGTAACTTACCCTATTTAACCCCCCTGGCTTTTGTCTGCCCTATCTGGGACTAGAACTTGGGTCGTCACAACAGATAAGAGAAACGATTTGCTCTTTCCCTCCAAGAACTAATCTTGCTCTAGTTTGTCTTTGACCCTAGGGAGTGACGTCCTTTTAGGAGCAAGCTTGAGACCTGCGGCACACTCTCCCCCTCTAAATACCTGCATCCACCCCTGAAATTATAAGCACCTTATGAATACAGATGGCGAATACCATACCTTATAAAGATAAAACCAATTCCAGATGATACTGATGAAGAAGCAGATGGCAAAAATGCGGCGGAATTGGCAAAACCAGGACACTGTGGACCAGATCTCACTGCAGATCACCACCACTATAATTAACACGAAGGCAGCGATCTAGCGGAAACAGAAGGTGTGCAAGGAGTGAGGAGAACCAGTAAACCAGTTCTTTAAATATTAAGGCAAAACCTGTTAGTTTTCTGAAAATGTTTACTAAATATGTACTTCACAAGGCAAAACATTGCTTACTGCAGTGCATGGTTTAAATGTTATTAAAGACTACAAAAGCCAATGCATGAACTTCTAAGTTACAATTAAGACCGCACTCTCCATGTCCAACGGATGTTCCTGCTGTAGCTGGTAACCATTTGGCTCATGCTGTAGCAGCGATACATTAGAATGCTATAAACGTGTGACATATTTTTACCCGCACAACAGTGTCCAACTCCACGCCAAAGGTGTCCTCAAATCGCCACTTCCATGCCTCATAGTCATGGCGCTTGAAACGGACCAGTATCTGGCTGAGGGCCTCGTCCAAGGCTCCTGCCCTCCATGAATTATCTTCTTCCAGAAGCTTCCTTATCTCTGCCTCGGCTTGCCGCGAAAGCTTTATCTCCGCATCATAGTGCACGTCGCTGCTAACGTCGCTGGGCTGTCCGTTGCAAGGAGGGAAGATAAGACACTTCAGTTGAAAAAACATTTTTGTTAGAACTAATTCACCTCTACATACAAAACACATACATTATGCATGGTCAAAAGTAACTCCCAAGTAACGTATTGGTATTTTAACGTACAAGTCCCAGTTTTTGCACTTCCTTCAGGAGTTTGGCGAGGAATCTTTTGAACACAGGGTTGCATCCAGTCAACTGGGAGGGCGATGCGGTCTTCCTTTTCATTTCATTAACCTGAAACGATAACATTCTTTAGATATAAAACAGTACAATTTAAACACCCGGGGCAAAACTTAGTATCACGTGAATTTACTTTGCAAGTGCAACTCGTCCAAATTACAGAGTGTAACGCTGGACACAACATCTTTCACCCACCTCTCGTTCTAGGATAACGACCTTCCTATTGCACTCAGCGACTTCAGGGAGTGAGGCCACCAGACTCGAGTCTCGGATATACTCTCTCCTTTTGGTCGGAATATTGTCATAGTTCGTAGTCTGTCAAGGAAGGCAGAAGTCAGGCGGAGTCTTACTTTTTAAAGTATCAGTAACGTTACAGTAGTGCGTCGCATTACCTTCCACTCTCTAAGCACAAAAAACAACAACTATTAGAATTAACAAGAATTAGTCATGCAAAAAGCTGGCTAAAAAATACTTTCGTCGTAATAGCCGTGTTTCTCATTAAAATTTAGTGGTTCCGAAAATGTATTTAATAACTAAGCAGCTATAGTACCTCTGGTGGCTTCCTCATAGTTTTTGTGGTCGCGTCGTAATTAAGCATATCGGTGGGATCAATCCATTCGTCATCATCCAAGTGTTCACCACTGACCATTACTAAAAGGCTACACACCACGAGAACGAAACGCATTCTTCTTGTAACGAAAAACATATCAAAAAACCATATCCTAGATATATATCTGAAATGTATGCATAAACAAGAAACTGTGCATGCCCCGTTTCGCTAAATGCGAACTGTTTAAATTCCTTTGTTGTTATACGTATAAGCTAACTTGAAAAACGTTAACGATTACGCCATGTAGACACTAAAACGAAAGGATTGTCTGGACTGTCTTCCCCCACTAAACTAATGCTAGCTAGCTAACAAAAAACAATACACTCTTTAAAGCACCAGCATAAAGAATAAAATACAAACAATATTCATTTGGTAATATATTTTCCTCACGTCTATGTTGTGAAAAATAGCTGCTGAAACAAGCTAACAGTGCATCGTTGCTCCAAGATGTCCATAAAATTTTTTATAGTAGCTTTTTCAGTCATTATCATACACGTTAACACAATAAATTGCACATATATTGTTCGGTTACAGGACGTTAAATACACTGTAAAAACAACGGTGACACGTATGGAAGTTCCTGAAGTAATCCGTCATACGTACACCGTGACCCTTAAGTACGTTTTTAGAGAAAGGTGTTCATGGGAAATAGAGTTTTTGGTGTAAATATTCTTGCGCTCTCTCCAACAGATTAGAACTTCTCAAAGCTATTTAAAATTGAAGAAATAAGAAATACGCTACTAAAAAAACACATTTGCACTATGCATCACATTATTTGTTGATTATCAGTCTTTTGTTGTATTTAAAACTTTTTGAAAAGTGAACAAGGAGCATGGAATACTGACTGATCTGGTCTGCTCTTCAGAGTATTTATAGGGTTGTTGCGCCTTTCATATTGAAGGGATGAAACATGCTCCTCAAGTGACATGTCACATTCCTTTTAACCCCTAAAGATGCACGTCAACACACTTGGAGATGACTAGTTTCACGGGACAGGGGATATACTGGGGACAGGTTTAATACAGCAGTGAGATTATGATAAAGATGTCCGTACTGCTGTGATGAGAATGTGTAAGAGAGTACAGGGTTCCTGAAAAATGCTTTAAAGGATGGAAGCAGTTAGCAATGTATCGAATGCCTTTCAAATTGAAAGATGCGTGTAAGAAAACATAGGCAGCCTAAAGATTCAAAGGCTGTGACTCATGCTGTACCAAACGACTGCAGTGATGAGCAGATTCTCTGGCTAGACAATTGTGGCTCATTGGTTTTAGGGGTACGAGTCTTGCTTAGGGTGCAAGAAATCCTTGGTTCAATGTGCTTGTGCTCAGTAAGAAACAGTGGCATGAACAAAATTGGTGCTCATGTCCTGGAAGAATATGTGAATAACTAGTTTTATAAATTCCCGCGAAATTTCGCAATAAACCTTTGCTTTTGTAAAGGAGTTTATTACCTCACCTGCAGGACACCTGATGGTACTAGGGAAATCTGCAACTCACATAGCATATACTTTTGCATATACTCTAAAAAGCTGTTGAGCTCAGTCAGCAGTCCATGGTACTACTTTAATCACCACGTAGATCTTGTGCTGCAACGGTAGCGCGTCAGACTCCAGATCAGAAGCCTAGATCTACATGATAAGTAAAGTAGTACCGTGGATAGCTAACAGCTTTTTAGAGTTTTTTTTCAGCCAGCAAAAACAGCTGAAGGCAGACAGAGTTGCGCCACAAGTTCTAGACGGACCCTTAAATAGCAACATGGCCTGCCCACTGAGCTCAACAACTTTTAAGCAACTTAAACTTTTTTATTACCTAAAAGCAAACAGACCCGTTCATGCTTTGTGACTAACAAGTGACCTCGACATGATTTGAACACGCAATCTTCTGATCTAGAGTCAGACGCGCTACTGTTGCGCCACGAGATCTAAATGGATCTTACCCAAGCAACATGGCCACCTGACTGAGCTCAATAACTTTTTGGAGTTTAATCAAAAATTTGAAAATCATCTGAAAGCACACTGACCCGTTCATGCTTTGAGACTGAAAAGTGACCTTGACGTGATCTGAACACGCAACCTTCTGATCTGGAGTCTGACGAGATCTAGACGGATCCTGAAGAAACAACATGGCCAGCTGACTGAGCTCAACCGCTTTTTAGAGTTTGAACAAAAATTCAAGAGTCGCCTGAGTACACACAGACCTGTTCATGTTTTGTGACCTCGACGTGATTTGAACACACAACCTTCTGATCTGGAGTCAGACCCGCTACCGTTGGGCCACGAGATCGACATGGAGAGGCCACTAGTATCATGGCCAGCTAACTGAGCTCCACAGCTTTTTAGCGTTTAAGCATAAATTGAAAAATCTGTCATCAAAAACATCCAAATCGGAGAAACCCGTTTATGGTTTGTGATTCAGAAGTGACCTCGACGTGATTTGAACACACAACCTTCTGATCTAGAGTCAGACGCGCTACCGTTGCGCCACGACATCAACACAAAGCGGCTATTGGTATCATGGCCAGCTGACTGAGCTCCACAGCGTTTTAGCATTTAAGCATAAATTCAAAAATCTGCAATCAAAAACGTCCAAACCAAAACATACCCGTTCATGGTCTGTGACTGACAAGTGACCTCAACTTGATTTGAACATGCAACCTTCAGATATAGAGTCGGATGCGCTACCGTTGCGACACGAGATCTAAACTGATCTTAAATAAGCAACATGGCCACCTGACTGAGCTCAATAAGTTTTTAGAGTTTAATCAAAAATTAAAAAATCAGAAATCAAAAACGTCCAAGGCAAACATACCCGTTCATGCTTCGTGACTGACAAATGACCTCGATGTGATTTGAACACGCAACCTTCTGATCTGGAGTCAGACGCGCTACCGTTGCGCCACGAGTTGAATATAAAGAGGTCATTAGTATCATGGCCAGCTGACTGAGCTCCACAGCTTTTTAGATTTTAAGCATAAATTGAAAAATCTGCCATCAAAA
>JAOYSI010073247.1:0-20229 GCA_025775065.1 Hiodon alosoides
AACAAAATTAATATTTGAAATAAATTGCATTTTTTTTTTTGCCCCCCCCCCCCCCCCCCCCATATATGCGTTATAATGAGCGAGTTGATAAGACTGCTTGTACTTCCACACCTCCAGGGACTAAAACACAACCAGTAGCGGATTCCCTCTGAAGCCAACAGACAATGGCAGTAAAGAGCATCGAGTTCTCTGTTCCACTAGAAAACAAAGTGCGTCGCCCAAACAAGGAATCTAAATTAACCTACAATATGTCATATTTATAATATAAACTAAGCCTTTTGTCCACACAGACTTCATTTGATTAAAGCATTGCATCATATTTATGGATGGGTGGGTGTGAATACGTAATTAAATTAATTTCATACCCATAATGTGCAATTAAGTGAGTTATGCTGGAAATGTGTAAAAAATTAAAAAAAAAATAAAAATACTGTATTTAGTTATTTTTAATGTGAAAGTTTATTCAAAGTTCTCACTCTGTTCTCTCTTCTAAATAGAAAAGTGGTTCTGACTTGCTCTCCTTTGATTGGCTGAGCTAGTAGAATCCTCCCCACAGCGGTTAGCGTTTCCTTGTGTAGCTTTTCGCAACAGTTCCAAACAACCTACGCAATGAACCTACCCGCAGGGCCACCAGTGTAAGAAAAGGTCACAGTGCAAGTCTCTGGAGGATGTTCACAGTAACCACATGGTGGAGCCATTTGCATAATTTAGCTACCCTTAATTGTGAGTCCAAATTTGATCAGGTTTTTATGGTTCCCAGCCATTCCTGACATCATGTTTCCATATCTGGAAACTTTCAAGGACCGGTAACATCACGGTGGAAATGCAGAAACTGACTGACATCACTATTTAGTAATTATAATCACTACTCCTTTAATCATTGCCATCCTCATCATCATCATCATAATCGGCATAATAATCATCATGGGAGCCACAGAGAGTGTCGGCTGAATGGAGAGGATTGTCTGCACTAGCCTGGCAGTGTTGTGTGTTTCACTAGCGTGACCGTGGAGGAGTGCGGACTGAGCACCTTAGACCAAGTTCAGTCTGGGCTGCCACGCGTTGTCACTGCCCTCCAGACCCTACCGTCCATGGCGCAAAGGCTGTGACACTCATGCATTCAGACCCAACATGCTTCACAGACCGCAGCGAGCGGGTAGAAAAGGGTCAATGGATCCATTCATATCACATGGAAACTATTAAAGGAACCCTAGTCCCCGTCCCCCAGCCGATAATCACCAGAGGAAAGGCCAATGGAGTTTTTGCTGCACTCCGATGGCGTTGAAGGTTCGACAAGCAAACCCTTACCAGGCTTTCTTCAACGCAAGGAAAAACTCCAGGGGCAATCGTGCTGCAATCATTGTCTATCTGCTGGAAAACCTGAGACGATTCCAGCAATCAGTCCCGGGGGAGAGGAGTGACATTCCCGAATATCCGCGGTTCGGCATCCATCCTCCTAGCACTTCCCCTACGGAATGTCCACACCGGCACAATCACCTTAAAGTGCTCTCAGCAAAGCATGTGTTAGAATAACGGGCTCCTTGCATGTGTTTCTGATCTTTGGCTAGCAGCGTTATCAGCGTTGTAGGAAGGGGGGGAAGTTAATTACAGGGCGTGTCCCATGAAGAACACCGAGCATGCAGGGAAGAGTCTTTAAGCAGTTAAAGTCTGATTGTAGATAATTGGGAGGCTTCATTAGCAGTTACCGGCGGGGGCTGGGGCAAGGAGGCAGGGGACGCTAAAAATAGGGTTTTTGAAAATTCTTGACCACCTAAAGTGCTTTTAAGACATCAGACTAAACCTGCCATCTGGCGTTAAGACAGTGTAGACCTCGCCTGCCTGGCTCCTGAAAGGAAAAGTTGCCTTTCTGTTATGTCTTGAAAGCGTGAAACCGTGGCCCTGGTAGTTGTGAGTGACAGGCAGGCTCAGCTAAGTTCTCAACAGGCAGAATAATTAGCCTTCTTTCTAGCATGTTCTACAGCTCCGGATGGGTTTGTTGTTACAGGCTCCTCTTTTTCTCAACTTTGATGTTGTTTTATCTGAAATGTGAAATGTGAAGCTGTGTGCTTTGAGCTTGATTTTACCTCAATCCAGACCCGTAAATCAGTTGCCTTTTGTTAATCTCACTCCTTGAATGAAATGTAATACTTTAAAACTGCACTTAATGACAATTTCTGATATTTGTCATTTGTTTCACAACATTACAAATTAGATACATTAACTACAGACAATATACAGATTACCATTACATTAATGGACAATTTTCAAACAACGCACCTGAGGGTGCGAATTAGTACGACCTATGAAGACTTATTTCGAGATACAGGAGGTGCACCTTGCTCAATTTATCATTTCAATATCCCCAAAATGACACTGAAAATCCAATTTGTAAAAATCCACAGAAACAACATATAAATCTAAAGATTCCCTCTTACTTGAAAGAGATCAATGTAAAATTAAAGAAAACAAATGTTACAATGTGCAATGCTGAAACGAGGCCTGCGGATTGGCCGCAGACACAGCCTCTGTGCTGAAATGAAGCCTGTGGATTGGCCGCAGACACCTGCCTCTGCCCCGAGACGAGGCAGACACATTGGCCCGGATTGTGTGCTGAAACCAGGCCTGCGTGCCTTTTGAATGGCCGGAAATCCCTCAGATGTTTATACTGCACTCCCAAATACAATCTAGCTGGCAGAACAAGGGGGACCAGCTTCCTTCCCAAGCTGCCGGAGAGGTGAGCCGCAGAGGAGGTGCCCTCCTGCTCGGGACACGCCGCGTCCCCTCATTCCTGGCATTTTTCCTGTGGCTTTGGAGTGCCCTGTTCAGGGCTGGAATGCCTCGGTGAGACTGGACTTCTGGGGAGAGACACTAACTACACAGAGAGTCAGGAGGGACTCTCTTCGGACCCTTTCACATCACAGCATGTTTCTTCTCCACTTCCCTATAGCTCTGTCTGCCAACACAGTTCATAAGGAATGTTGACACTGAAGAATGTAAAAGGACACCCTGACGTTTTTAACAGAGAATAAAACTTCTACTCTATTCTGTTTTCAACTGAATTATTAATCTTCTATGCTATATTAATGCAAACAAAAGCATTAACGTGACTAAGAAAGCCACCAAACCAGTCTATTTCAAATCATTTATAAATCTCAGTTAAAAAGGACAAGTGCACAACAACGGTACAACAGCTGGGAAGGGACTTGAACCACCAACATTTCAGTCACAGACCTGTCACCAAAATTACTGCACCATCAGTCACTCAGATTTCCTTGTGTTTCGTTGCCGGGTATTGGGTCATATTACTGCTATTTAAAGACTGCAAAGACACCACATTGCGTGAGGATTATAACTGGGTAATAACAATTTATTTACAGATAATATATCTAATACTGCAATGGCCGACGCATATGGGAATATATTCTCATTTATTTGATTTATACAAATTTGATCTGGATCTTTATTGACAAAGATAGATTTTTTTTACACTTTCTCATGTTTTCGTAATCTGAGAATAACTGTTGCTGGGTTTTCAGTTCGTTAACATAATTATTTATTATAATTCACCTTTATTCCAGTGAACATTTCCGATTGGTGGTGTGGTCCAACAAAGCTCAAAACGGACTTTTAGTGTTAAATAATACCTGCACTTTACAATAGAAACATTAACTATGTCCAGTGAGAACTTTTGCACAGCGACAAGACCTGGGGTATAGTAGCCATTTAGCAACATGTTTGATACAATACCTCATACATATATTCCATGTTGGCCAAAGCTCCCCATAGATCATTCATGTTTTAGCAGCGGCCAATCAGAGCCTTACATGGCAGAAGGTTTACGAATGGCAGAAGTAACAAGTGACACGCCCTGTATAAAACAGTTTAACGATGTTTGGACGTGAGACACTCCGCAGCTGCTGAGCCCTCGAGCAGCACTTTCAATGGGGCACGGCAACGATTAAAATTCTCCTGAAAGAGTAGGCGTTTTTGGGAGATTTTACTTAAAAAAAAAATAATTGTAATAATAATAACAACCAGAAGCCGACAGCTGGAAATGAATCACATCAGGGTTGAGTTACTATCCAGGTGGTCCGGCTGGCCACTGCCAGATGAGAGAAGACAATGAGGGAAGAACCCTGAGTTAGGGCTGGTTCATGGCTGGTTCATGGCTGGTTCATGCTAAACCGTGCAACGTTTAAAATGGAGCTCGGAGCCGAAATCCCAGAGCAAACCCCTGCACGCACTCCACAGGAGTCTGTCAGAGAGGACACACAGAACAACTGCATCCTTACGTAGAGTGGGCTAAAAACAAGGTGCGGGGGGACATGCTAAGCTTCTTGAAATAAAAGAATAACTATCTTTGGTGTTTTTTCATTGTTTATAACCGATGGGTGGTTAAGTACAAAAAGATTTTAACATTTAAATTGAAAGAAGATATATACATTGGTATATATATATATATACCAATGAGAACCAGTGCAGTGTGATGCAAGCAGAAAACATTTTAAATCGGTCCAGCATCGGAATAAAGGAAGCTAGGACGGCTCCGATGTGACATTCATGCCTGGCTTTGCGCTGCGAGAAGCCCTTCAACACCTGACTTTCAAACAAGCCTGGCTGGAGCTCACGGGAGACAGCCGTGACAGAGAGTGTCTGAGACGGCACACGTGTGCAACCTCTTCCTGGGGCTGAGAACACCTCTCGGTTACCAAAACAGCGCCGTCCACTGTTTGCATTGGAATAGCTGTTTTCCCTGAGATTTCCATTCAAGGCTAATTTTCATCCCATTTCCTCAGCATTTTTTTTTTTATAGATTTGAAATAGTTGGTTTAAGACAGCTACAAACCAGATATGAACAAATCTGTGTTCAACTGAACTGATGACACACATAGTTGTTAGTCAATCTTCCATTGATGAAGGTGCTCTTTCCAGCCATAGGCAGAACAATGCAGGCGTGGTCTGAGCCTGCTGGAGGATTAATACTACAAAGGCATGCTGGGAGATCGGGGAACGGAATGTCTTTGCAGCCCAGTCCTTTAAGGTGAATGAACACAAGAGCAACATCTGGTTTTACAGGGACAGACCTCCCTGCGCTGACAGCAAATACTTGCTTTGCTCGGATCCAGAAGACCAAGTAAAACCATGTCCCACAACACTGGAGTAGATGAGGCATTCTTATTTAACTCTCTAACCGAACTCTAGAGGAATTTAAACACTTTCCCCAGGCCAGCAAATATTCGTGTTCAATCCTTGAACATCATAGTAATAGTATTTCATACATGCAGTATGCATATTGGGTATCTCTTGATAATGTATTTAAAACCTGAAGCTTTGTCTGGACCTGAGACATGAAAAGTCTAACCTTGGCCACTACTCTACTATAGTGAAAACTACAAAACTACAAAAAACAGCTACACAAAGTAAAAGTTACAATTGTAAAAAAAATAAATGATCTATTGCATAAATGTTACAAATGAGGTATATTGCAGTTAATATGTATCCTTTTCTTTAGTTAGTTACTCCAGCAATGAGACTACTAACCTAATTTCCATTAAACCAAAGTCAGTAATCCATGGCTCTACAATGTGAATTAACCGTCATTTAACCAGCAGCTTGGTTTGGACACTGCTGGGCAGTATGGGAAATGTAGGACTACAGGAAAACAATGCCATTATTTCCTCCTTGTCACCACTTCCAGGTCTGAAGCAACTGTTTTTCAACCCTTCTTGATCTACAAAACAATCACCTACTATGTGCTTGTTTTATTGTGACACAGTGCTAGATAATTAGGATACGTTTTAGCTTTAAAAATGGGGATTTTATCTAGCTCACAAGCTAGATATCCGCAGCTCTCAAACTTTATTATTCTAACAAATTAGCTACAGTGCCCACCAAGGTAAATTTTTAGTTTAGTAATGTACACCTGTCACAGGTATAATTTACTTCAGATCTCAGAATAAGAGAGTTGGATTAACAAGGGGGAAATCCATTTGCTAAAGTTGCAGGTTTGGTTGAAAAACAAACTCATGTTGTGACACAGAAAAGTGTGGCTTTTCAAAAATATTCAGACAAGATTAAACAGTCAATGTCTGCCTTCATTGAAATGATACGCTCATTTCCAAAGGAGGAGGGCAAGGTCTCTCGTTTTCTCTTTGAAAGAAGTCCCTTTCTGATCCCACTGACTTTTGTCTCCCTGTATCACCCATCACCCTCCCCCCCCACATTCTCTTCACCCAACCCTGCGCTCCTCGTTAGCTTCAGCAATTTCTGTCATGCAACTTGAAAATCACTGGAGGGGAGAAGATCGCCATAACAACCGCTGAAATGATCTGGTGGAATGTGTCTAGTGGCACTGGAATAACCTGAATATGCGCTCCAGATGTGTCTGCTGTCAGGGAAGAAGTAAACACATCTGACGGACACCGTATGACTGGACGGTCTCCTGCTCGACTCCTGCTCGGGAGGGGAAGAGAGAGGAAGAGAGAGTGGTAAGGGAAACGACGGGAGCTACTCGGGTGGGGTCTTGTGAAGGGAGCCAACCACAAGCAGGAGGAGTCACCCTGAGATCCTGTGCAGCCGGCCAGGCGGAGGCACCAGGACTGGGCCCGATTGTTCCCCTGCCTGTCCCTCCTCTGAGTGGCCTCCGAGGGGGCTTCTGCCGCCGCCTCAACAAATTCCCGTCTGGCACAGACCTGCGAACTCCTGGGAGCAAACTGAAATATGAACTGCAGGAAAGGGACATGGGAGTGCGGGGGTCTCAGGCGTGTTCTGGTGCGGCGTCGATGCTGTGTTAGCGAATGGCCCACCATCATAGGCTCACTTCCTGTATGAGATTGCATGCTACATCTCTACTTTATTAGTTTAACTGGTTCTTTACTTCATCGCAATACTACTTAAGGGGCACTCAACACACATTTCAAATATTTTTATTTGTCATCCAGCAGTTGGAAAATGGTCACTGGTGTAAATGGGGGTGATTGGGCCCCATTTGCCAAATGTGTGGAATTTGTGCTTTAAAAAAGAGTTCAAGTACCATCAGATTCAGGAAACGTGCGCCTCAGTTTTCTTACATATATACGTATTTATCTTGACTTTTAAGTGACTTTCATGAATATGTAATTATAAATTAGCATAAGACACACCCTGGAAACCCAATATAAGGCTCTTCTGATTTCACAGCCAAGATTCAAAGTCAAAGCGATACGAAAAAAACTCAACACATGCAGCCAGAAGGTACAAAAAGAAAATTTATCTGAATCTGAGATATAAATTGTAATTACTGAAGTTCAGGCCAGATTTATTTAGGAGTGCTGTTTTGAACACCACACACATAATCTACATTTGACAATAGTATTCCAGATAAAAATGTTTAGCGCCTGTTTAGGAATTTAACTGGAGAAATGTTATTAGCATTTAATGCAGTGTATAATGATAGGTATCCCCACACTGGAGTTCTAATCTGGCAAAGAAAGTATAATTGAAAATAATTATACCAACAATTTTCCTAATTACAGCCTGATTTGTCTAGTTTAGAATTAGGGGATAAAGCCCAGCAAATGATATTTTCAACACGTGAGCGAGCATTGGTATATGTAACTCTCTCATAGTCAGAGTCATACGTCTTCTGTATCTAAATTAGAATAGAATAGGATGTTCAGAGATGATTTTATAATTTATAGATAAAAAATGTATTTATTTTAGGATAATGTGGAGAAACTAATCTGTCTATATAATCCAGTGAGAATAAACATACCTGCATCATATCAGCTGTTCTTAAAAAAATGCTGAACATCAAATCCTATGTTCTCTTGCTCTGACACGTTGTAACACGGGCAAGGCTATTACAAGCCTTTTCAATAAGCTACTTATTCTAGTAGTAGCTATCTTTTCTGACAAAGAAATACCAAAGTTAGTCAAGGGAATCTAATGAGAAAATTCCCATTTTCTTTACAAAATGAATAACATTCAGACAGCCTTGCTAAGACAGTGATACGCGAGGAGGTGTAACCTGCACGGGCCTATAAGTCAATAAATAACCTTTCTGCCATTATATTTGAAACTGCAAGATTTCTAATTCAGAGCTTTTTAAGGAAGCTGTAGAAATGAGCCCCCCATATTTGGCTTGATTTTTCCCTGATATCGGTGTTTCTGAAAAAGGGATGGATTACACTTGATTGATAATGGGTAGGGGCTACCACTCACATGTCACTGAGACAGCCGACTTACATTCTACTTGATGAAAAGGGCTTTAATGCAAATTCCTTTTCCGATTATTGTCATCTTTGCTGCGATTCCCTTCCTTCTCAAGAGCAAAACGCATTGATTGTAATAGTCTGTTTGTTTGCCTCTTTTCTGCATTACCACTCATTTACTATGAAGTATCAGTGACTGCCTCAGTGTGTTCAGCCACACCGCCTTTCCTTCTGTCTATAACCTTTAACCTTTATTCCACTAAAATCTGCGACTCCTTGCCTTGGGGGCTGAGGACGCATGGCGAGGCCTATACAAACTACCACCTCGCAATTTTTTTTTTTTCTAATGCAAAGAGAACCCAGAAACAAATCCATATTCACATGGATAGTCCTGGTGTTAGGGTACTCAGAAGAATATCTGGGATTAGGGGATTTACACTTTATATAGCTGTATTAACTTAATTTGAGCAATTTGGCACAGTCCTGACATTTTCATCATTTGTAACTTTGTTGTAAGGTTCCTGGTTGAGATCCATTCCAAAACCACCATCATGGCTGCATAAAATTGCAGTCGTCTCTGTTAACAGTGACATTTAAAGGTCATTCAAGTGATGTTTCACCTTCCATAAGACCCCAAGGTTTCGACAACCTCTACGACTACCAGTATGACTACCTGTACATTTATGCTATACATGCAGGCATGATTAATGCTTTTAATTCCCATATTCAATTAACATTTCTTTTAGTTAACAGTAGTTTCCAGGGGATAGACTGAAAATGCTAACCGAAGAACTGCTGTAGGTTGAATGATTAAAAGTGTATGTAGGAACTACTACTGACGTAAAACGTATATAACAGACTGTGGAAATAGTTCCTAGCCAAACTATTGGTAGACTTTTTGTATTAAAAAAAACATTTCTGAGCTCAAGTTTGCAGATTAGGGAAAACAAATTTAAAAAAGGGGGGGGTCATAAAATAGCTACTGGTTTGGTTTCCTGTCTTGAGTTCACCTGAATTAGAACATGCCTCTCTCAGCAGACTGAAGCGCTGATTCCAAAAATGTGGGTATAAGTCTGAGAATGGCGGGACTTGACAGGGCCTGGGAATCGGGAGCAAGGTTTTGCCATCAGAGAGATGGGGTCAGTGAGGGGTGCAAAGGAAAGCCCACAGAAATATTCTCCACTTATAGAGGTGATCTATTAACCCTGAAAAAAAAGAAACCATGTGTTGCTTCAGTTTGTTTCTGAACGATTCTTGAGAACCGGGGCAGATGGACGAGACTGTGGAAAAGCAATGGGTTTGTGGGAATCAATGGCTGCCTCTGACTCTAGAACTACAATCCCCATATGGCCACATAAATGAGTTACCCGACCAATTAACCTGGATTTTGTTGGCCTTGCTTTGAATGAGTTTGGGTTCCAGTCATTAATGGATAGGAGGGATGCTTACACGGATCCATTTTGTTATGTTTACTTTTAATTAAATAAAACAGTTTTAAAGGCTGTTTAAAACCTCAGCCTTTCCTCACTGAGAATTTCTGTCCTGGGACCTGACCCTTGTCAAGCCCTTCTTGTGGTAGCAGCCCACAGTTGACCACAGAGTCCAAGATCAAAACTTTTTTTTGTTTATATCCAGGTGTTTAAACTCACAGGATACACTGTTCTTCCAATCTCCAGGCTCACCTTTCTAAAGAGCAATCCTTGAAACAGCTCAGGACCTTCTCAGAACATGGTGAGATATTTGATCAAACTAGAAAATGCAACAAAGAAATCATCGATTAGGTGCAGTCATATCACTCAGAAGTGCTTACAAAAATCAATATATAGCTAAAAGAGATCTATGGAGAAGGCATATTACTTGATTTTCAGTTTCATTGTACCATTTATAATTCAGTAATATGAGAGAATTGTTCAGGGGTCTGAATACTTTAGCAGAGCTCTATATATATATATATATATATATATATATATATATATATATATATACACACACACACACACAGCCTATTAGATACAGTACTAGATAGTATTAGTAATGGGTCGGACCCCTCTTGGGAAGGTGTCGGAAATGTTCCACAGGGATGTTGATCCATGCTGACAAGTTGGTGTCACACAATTGCTGTAGATTGGACAGTTTAAATTAAGGCTTTGAACAGGCCATTTAAAGATGCTCTATTGGGTTGAGGTCTGGGGACTTTGCAGGCCACTCAAGCAAACTGAACTCGCTGTTTTCTGGAATCATTCTGAGACTAAGTGTGCTTCGTGACATTCTTTTTGGTGCTGTTGGAGGTATCCATGTGGCCATCCAAGTATCCAAGTATCCAAGGCGTAAACTGTAGCCATGAAGGGATGCACCTGGTTAACAATAATGTTCAGTTACGCTTGGGCGCTCAAACACTGCTCAGTTAGTATCAAGATACCTAACGTGCCAGGAAAACATTTCCCACACCATTACATCGATGCCACCAGTCCGGTAACGTTAACACCAGGCAGGGTGGGTCCATGGATTCAGGCTGCATATGCCAAATCCTGACTCTGCCATCGAAATGACTCAGTGGGAACCAGGATTCATCAAGCCATTCAATTTCTTAGTATTGCTCACTTGTACAGACGATCATACCAGGCTTAGGTCACTAGTTTGGCCCATTCTAACGTTCAGTCGAACAGTAACTGAATGCCTCGATCCCTGTCTGTCTGTCTTAAATAGCAAGCCACGGTCATGTGACGGTCTGTGGGAGTGATCCATTTTCGTGAACAGGGTGGTATACCTAATAAAGGGAGCAAACATTTTTTCAATTCAGCAGACTCAAGTCCTGATGCTACACTGCAAATTCGATCAGCGATGTCTTATGGACTTGCAATGCATCCCTACCCACCAGAGAACAGAAGAGCAAAAACCAGGATTTGCCACGTACAGTGGAACCCAAAAGTTGAAATATCTCAAACATTTAATTTCTTGGTCATTTATATTACAAGATGTTGCTAATATTTTATAAATGACTTTAGTTGAATTAGTATTACCATCACTGCATTTTTCACAGATCACTCATCATCATGGATTTAGCCAGCTTTAATTTGGGGATATGTTTCCGATAGGGATTAGAGAATATTAAATATTACGTATTAAAGAACCAAAATAATGTTATAAAAAACTAAATGGAGTAAAACACAAATACCAAATTAAATGTCCTTGTCTGAAAATAATTTTATCTTTTATTAATCTTTTGTCATTATAATGAAAAACTATTTTTTTTAACAATCACAGCATAGTAGGTATAACTTCCATTAGTGGTAGGTTCCTTCTGTTGCTACTCATTTAGGAACCTTACACACCTTAACACTTTCTTTTCCTGGTCAGAGAACAGAGAAAATATAACATTAACCATAGAGCAACCAGTCTCATTCACTGCTCCAATCAGTATTTAGACGAGAAGCACTGGCCCATCAGAGAGACTGAGAGGCCAGCCCCAGGGGGTGGGGGGCGCAGGGGGGAGGACGGGGTGGTGATGACATCAGGGTCCTGCCTCTAACTGAGAGCCTGCAGACACCATTAGCAGGACAAAAGTATATTAAGGTCTTAGGGTGAGTGCAGAGAGTGACAACCAAGAGAGATGAGAAGGATGGAGGCCCAACAGAATGGAGTCAGCGCTGGAGGAGAGCATTGTTCCTGCCTTTAACTGAGACAGTCTCCTTAGACAGGAGAGAGATTAGTAAGCTCCAGGTGACACCTTTCCTCTCAGACAACACGCTTCTTGACATGCTGACATTTAATTCTGTGCAGCGGAAAGATCTGGAATACGAGCAGCGGGATTTGGTAGCGGGAAGTTTGTGCTAAGCATCATACAGAGGATCTCTGAATTCAGTCTTAATAATTTCACACGATGTCTTGTCTTGTTTTAGTGTTTATTAAAGTTTGTAAAAGTGGTGTGTCGAGAGGTAAAGTAGAAGTCAATTTAAAAATGGTACTGTGGATTTTAATCTAAATACTGTACACTTTTAAATAATGTTTCAACTCTAGTTCCTCCCAAATCATATTATTACTGTATGTTTTTTTATTAATTTTTTTTATCTTTGGTGACATAATTAGCCATAAGTTGGAAGTGAAATCACAAAGGAAGTGTTGATTTTTATATTGCACAGTGAAGGAGAGCTGAGGCAAAGTCAGGAAGAGGACAGGAGGCCTGAGTTCTTCCTTTGGGAAGCCCCCTCCTCCCCCTGGGTGCCTATTAGAAACAGAATTCCAGCACTGTTTGTATTTGCAGTGAATTATTCCAAAGTGCTTTTTTGGAGAGGGCCTGTCTCCTGCCTCTGCTTTGCCTTGACCAGGATGCCCTACGAGTCCATGGCACATATCCCTGACGGGGAAATATGCCAGCTTCGCAATGGTGTCCCCCTCTCTTTCAATTGTTTGGTTGCCGGGTAAGGAGTAAAGAATCTAATAAGTGTGACAATGGGGCTGTTTTGGCTTTGTTCCTGCCTTCACAGACGGAGAAGCTGCGCAGACACTAATGAAAGGTTAAATGAATAGAAGGAACTGGCAAGGGGTGCAATAAAGGGGTGGTAATATCCACAGGCCCTGGATCAGGCTTTCTGACTCTCAGCTCCGCAAGGACAGCCCTGTCGTCCAATCACAAAACTCAAAACAGCTGGCTCGACAGCTGTTTTTCTGTGGCTCCGACACTCACACACACACACAATCAGACACAGACACACACACAATCAGACAGACACACAAACACATACACACACACAGAATCAGACACAAAAATACACACACACTCAGAGTCAGACACAGACACACAAACACACAGAATCAGACAAAGACACAGACACAAAAACACACACACACACACAGAGTCAGACACAGACACACACACACACACATTAATAAGGAGCACTTGGGCTTGGGGCTGGTTGATAAATGTTAAGGTCATCAGACATGGGGTGGAGGTGATGGGAGTTCAGTTCTTGCTGTGGGGGAATGCTACGTTGCAATGAAGGAGGCCCCCAAGCTAGTTTTTTTTTTTTTTTCTATAGTTAGTGAGCGTAGTGTGTTGTCACCTCCCTGTAGACTGTCTGTCTTCCTCCTCACCCTGTGAGGTTTATGTTGACTGATGCCATGATAATACCCCTGGCAGAAGGGCGAGCGCCAACAAAATCACACTGTCCTTCCAAATACAATTCAATTACTCTAATTACATCAACAGCATAAACAGAGAGACATCAATGCCCTAAGGTGACTTTTTTATTATTATAGAAAACACATATTAAGTGAGGTTCCTATACAGTTATTGATGTAGTAACCACTGACATCTACTTTTTTAGAGCTTCTAACTACTATAGCGCTAAGTCTCCATAAGGAGGCAACTTGCTTCATAAATCGACAACAAACCCAGAGGAAGACAGCAAACTTTTACTGTCATAAAACAAATGAATCTTTCTACATTGAAAATGTATATCTGCCTAGCAACAGCTACAGGCAATGCACACCCTATGCCCAAACCCCAAAGAGGGTGTTGCAGGTCATTCGGTTGGATTAAAAAAAAAAACGAGGAAAGAGCTAAGCAAACCACCTGGGTAGGTTTTAAAGTGACTGAGAGTCCTGTCCTGAAAGGAAGTAGCATGAATGCTACACTCTTGATAGCATGAATGCTAAAACAGTGAAACATGGATATCAACGCACGTCTTTGTACAGTAAAATCTCCTCGTGATATTGTAGAGCACCACTAATGACTAAACCAAAAAATATTTTGGAAATAAATAAATAACCATAATCGATAATCCATCGACAAGCATATTTTAGCAAGATAACTCATCTGAAGCTTATTCTGGCTTCCTTTAGAGGAAGAACTCACAGAGTAATTTCAGCTCTTTCATATAGCTTGGGAATGCTGCGTTACTTTAACACCATTAGGGCGATCAAAAACCTGACCAAACAATCGCCATGCGTAGTACACGGACAAAATCGTATCGCAAATACAAATTGGCGCTAAAAGAATTCCACTGCGCTAATGCAGGTTTATGACTCAAGGCTATCTGGACACGGATGTTTGACACTACAATCAATTCGTCATTGTTTGTCACTACAATCAAAACGTCTCCAGGTTGAAACAGACAACGAATGCCCGTGCTCATAACGTACGTTGAAAAAGCTACGTAAATATGCAGAGAAAACTACCAAATTGTAATACTGTCTTACAGTAAAAAAAAAAAAAAAAGTAGCATATTACACAGTTCTCTGAATAATGTAAAAAAAAAAATTGCTATTGTGCATTTTTTTGAATAGTTGCCCATACTCATTATAAAAATCTGGTGAATAAAACATTGTTTTCTCATTTATGTCAGGCCAAAAATCAATAGATTGAGTGAGAGTATATTTACAAGCCAAAACATGCTCTCTCGATTTACATAATCACGTTGTGCCTATTTCAGTTCTCCATTAGGAGCAACATTTGTAAGAAATCTCAAATTAAATATCAGTAAGTAGAAAATAACTACGCTACATTAAAACCAAATACTAACACTACATTATTCACAAAGCTATTAAAAAGGTATTAAAAGTATTTAGTTCTACTCAAGAAATTGTAGTTAAATAGTTGCATAGAATGCAATAAACTTATTTTGGACATGTGACTGAAAAATGTCAAACATTTGTACATCGGCATGAAAACCAGTTAGTATTATTATTATTTAGTAATTGTTACTTTAATAACAAAGTACCCTAAGCAGTTATTTAAAAAAATGCAAACGGAGTTTATTATTATCCCTTTGCCTTTTTAGGAATATTTTCTGCTGTAGAGACTTCTTTAGTTCAGGAAAAGTGAAGAATACCTGTGTTTGACGTCATTTTCCCAGTGTGAGCATATTCAATACAACCTAGTGTCAGACTATTTATTTTCCAGTGTGGCAGGAAAAATAAACAATATACCACATATCTATATGCTTCCCTAGAGAAACTACTGTTTATTTTATTGCCAACCAAATTCAACCGGTCGCAAATATTTAAAAACTACTTGTCTACTTTTCTTTAAAAAGTATGTATTATAAATAATTATAAAAAATCACTCATTCATTGTGCTGGATTTGCAGTATTCCATAGATAATGAAAATGTAAAAAAAAAAAAAATGTTTGAGTAAACAATAGAAGGAACATTTTTACGAAACATTAACTTTACTCCAGGCTTAGAGCTATTATTACTGCCAGAAATGCAAGAAAAAAGAAGGAAAAATTAAATTGAAGGTTTGTGGAACTTCATAATCGCATTAAAATGCTAAGATTTAAATATTTTAAAGTAGTGGAGAGGAAAATCAGAAAAGCGCATCCTCAGC
This sequence comes from Hiodon alosoides, assembly GCA_025775065.1. Lineage (NCBI taxonomy): Eukaryota > Metazoa > Chordata > Actinopteri > Hiodontiformes > Hiodontidae > Hiodon > Hiodon alosoides. The sequence continues at coordinate 15,521 of JAOYSI010073247.1, forward strand.
ACACAACAGTGATTTATGTTTAAGTAATAATTTCATGCAAAGGATAGACTTAAAATGTCAGACATTTTTTGTAGTAGAGGTCTTAATACAGAGCATATTTACTCTCTGACAGCCCTTTAAATCTACAGCCCTGTGAAATGTAGTAATATGGTTTGGCAGCTCTCCACTTTAGCAAAGAAATGCCAAAGGCCATCGCGGTCAGAAAAGACTGAGCCCAATGTTCTGGATTTCGCGGGTTTGAATACAGATCGTGTCATTTGCTGAAAGTGACCGGGTGAGCACAGAGAACAGCCCGGGCTGGAGAGGGGGGAAACTGGCAGCTCCTTACCAACCAGTGTCTCTTGTTGGATTCCCGTCAGGCGTGACATGCAATGCACAGCTAACCATTTGTGTGGGCTGCGTAGTTGGCTGTATGTAAAATGACAGGTGGCTCGAAGGCCACTGGACGAGAGCAATCGCACTTCTTCACCCTCACCCTGTGGGGTGGCATATTTTGTATCGATGAGCTCAATTGGCAATTCCAAAAAATAAAAAATGATTGGCTGATTCCGAATTATTTTTAAAATAATATAATTTATTTAATAAATTAAATAAATTGAATAAGATCAATATAACAATTACATATTATTTTACAATAAATTGATATTTTTAACAGACTTTTTAAATCTCCTTGTTTCAATAATTATCCACGTTTACCGATATTTTGCTAATTTTATTCTTTTTTATGTTCACTCAACTTTCGTTCACGCTCGGCAAAAAATTACTGCTTGAGCTGTTAGTTGGCAAAGGAACATTGAACCAGGGCAAATACCTTTTAGGTCCATTTAACATAAGCCCACAGGATAACAACTCAAGCAAGCCTTTGTGCAGAATGAGCAGACCTTCAGGGAATGTCACCTTACTATTGAAGCACCAGACCATCATCTGCCCATCAAAGACAATCATCTAACTCATCTGGGCCACAGTGGGTCGCTGCCTCCTGTACCCGAGTTAGCTAGGGACCAGGCATGCAACATTAAAATGCCACCACCTTCTACATCTCACCGCCCCACCAACAGCATTTTCATCCCCCCTTTTCTTTGTCTCTCTTGCATGATTTAAAAAAAACGAGATAACGTTGCACTGACTTGTGACATGGCAGGATGGAACAGGGAGAAATGGGGTAGCCTAGTAGCGCCACAGATAAAAGTAATCATATGACAGCCCAGGAATGCAAACTTGCATTCTCCACTACGGCACTTGCACAACCTCGAAACATCTCCGATAGGAATTGAGATTAGAGCTCCGTCAAACTCTGAATATATAAACGTCAGGCTGCAGCCAAGGCGGCCAAGATACATACCCTTTAGCCAAGGAAGCCATAATACTTCTCCTCTTTTACTTTGTTTTCAAAACTTACATGCTCAGCTCAGATATTCCTGCATGAAGTACCTCTCTGTTCAGCCGTTCCCATGAGCTGAAATGCTTTTTGTTCACATTTCAAGCCTGAGTTTATAATAGACTTCAAACACACAGCACTAAAGAGAGAAATTGCAGATTTAAACGACGATGACTTTTCACAAGCAACCTTATTAGCTTCACAGGTCAATGTGAACGTCAAGTTTACAATTGGGTTAAAAGAAATGTGTTCCTTATAAACCAGATATGCAAACGCATTGTTTAACAAATTAGTAGTTATACATTAAGTAAGTTAGTAGAAGTACATTTAAGTTACCCACATCATGACACCAGTTTATTTTGTGTATTGAAAGTTATGTATGAGTACCATTGAAAAAATGTAAGTCTGCCATTTACTAAGGAAAACTAGTCTCACTATTCAAACTTTGACATGTTACAATTCGATGTTACTAAAAACTTTGCCTAAAGATTGGTACTCTGCTTGCTTTAAGGCATATAGAAGCCTAAATTAACTGCAATATGAGAATCAAATTTCCTAGAGAGTAAGTGAATAAAGGCTATTGTATAAAAACAGGCCATCTGAAGGTAACTTTAAAATGAATCTTGGCATGCCTAGTATATATGAATAATCTTTAATAATAACTTCTAAATCAAGACTATACGTTTTAAATACTAACATTTTTTCAATATATATAAAGTTAGAAGTATTATCTTTGAAATCATAAAATCTATACAGAATGACCTTTCAGTCTAGTATTCCAGCTGTTCTTAACAGAGATTTAACTATTGGTTTATTCTTGTTATTATCATTTGTAATAATAACAATAATAATGCTATTATTATTATTATTATTATTATTATTAAGAGAATACTGGGTTAGACAGCAATTGAAATTCCTAATTTAACGCCAAATAAGAATATGATCCTACATTTGAAACACCTCCCTCTACGGTTCTAAAAGTGAAGAACTTATGAAAGTAAGTTATTTTCTGTCAAAGTGTGTTACTAGCACACATTTCAACAACAAGACGAGTGTTTTGATTAAAAGATAAAGTAGGGCCTATGTTAAAAATTGAACACACACATACGCCCGCGCGCGCACGCACACATACGCACCAATCAATGGTAATATGTGTAACATTTCGATAAACCAATTAACAGCAAACTAATTTACTACAAACTCAATTTGTAGTAAAAACGTTATCATGACAAGTAAATTGAAAAACCACAGTTGCTTTTGCTAACGGTTGTTATTATTAAAATAACTTGCGACTACAGTGAAGGTGAGGGGGAAGTCAATAACGCAAAGTGCTGCTGACATTTCCAAGCAGACCAAGAAAAAGTTTATTTTAAAATATTATTATAATTGTATTATTATAGTTTATTTATTATTATGTTTCCTTCTATCGAACTTTAACACGGCCAGCACCTTGAACAAGAACCGCGTTGTACTGTAGAAGAGTAACGTTAAGATATTTACCATTTCTGCATGCTGCACAAAGTTTCCGTCCTTCGAAGTCTGATTTCGCCCTCAAGTGGGGGACTCTCGGTTTACTTTCAATCTCTGGAGAATTTTTTTTAAATCTTGAGGTGACTCGAGAACTACTACTTAATCACTTCTGCATTAATAGTTTTTTTAAAGACATAATAAAATAATCCAAAAGCAAATCTTCCTTTTTCACGAGTGTATCCGGAATTTGTACTAGTTACTGTCACGAACGAAGATTTTTCTTGTAATATACCGCGAACTCAGAACGCGTGACACAAAATCCCTATTTCGAAATACTTAAATCAGTTGTACAGGGGAGTCGAAGACAAAAAACGGTGGGTTCCTCTGCTCTGAAACAGCCAGAAGTCATTCTGTGCTTGCATAGGGGGTACAAATGAACGTCTCCCTTGTTCTCTATAATTCTTCGCTGGGGTTGATTCGGCTGCAAAGAGGACCAAGGAAAAGTTGTCAGTAAAACAGACGATTCAATCGTTTTATAAGATTTACTAGCGTTCACAGTCTGGCGATTAGCCGTGCATTTCTTTTTTCTAAGAGTAATTTGAATAATTTCAGTCCGGTTTTTTCGTCGTCACAGTGCTGGATAAGGTAAAGAGTCACATCTGTGTGTGACAGTGAGCCAACTAAACTAAACCTTGCCCCATAGACATTTAAACAGTGCTGTGTATACAAGCACTTAGACTTCTTTTTCTGTAACTGTAGGAACCTTGGCAATTCTGAACAAGTAGTGGACTATAAAAACTACTAACTAATATACTTTCAAGGCTAAATATTTTTTTTTAATCTTAGTTCTAAACATGAAAATGTAGAGCAGGTTTTGAATATCCTTTCTGTCATTAATTGATAAATACAATTTTAAATAAACTGCGGTTGGGCTATAGTAATCGATACATATTATTTTTGTAATATACTACAATTTGTTTAGATACTTAGATATTTAGACAGAAATTAACACGTTCTTCTGCCCCACCAAAGACAATAAACGTTTTACCCCGCCAGCCACCGGTAGCCTACCATAGATTTTGACGGTTTCTTCGGATCATTGTGAAGCACGAAGCACGCTGAGGATCTGGGGTACAGTGCAATAGTAAGGCCTTAGCGTTCAGATAATTCGTACCTCTGTTAGCCGTAATAAGGTTTAGGGTTCTAAGTGAATAATTTTGGATTCCTGAGAACAGACATGTTAAACTTGTGCGAGACATTTCAGTACTTAGGTTGACTCGCAGTGAAATTCAGTTTTATTTCAAACCGAGATTTTCCAATATTAATTAGGAGAACAATAATTATTAGTTATGTATAAAAACTAAGGACAGTTACGATCATATGAATTTATATTAGTAATAATACTAATATGTATTTACCATATTACAAATAAGTTATAAATAAAATGAGTTGCATTGCCCTTGCTTCCCCTCCTGTGTTATTTAACTGTCAGCTTATTGAAGGTTCAGACCTGAGTCAATCAGCCAAGAGTGATTCTCATTGTGTCAGTTATAGCTGTAAAAAGCAATTGAAGTTTCTGATCAAAAATATTGGCAACTTATTTATGCTTTACAACATGCTATCATCAAAACAGAAATCAATTCATAAAACTGACTGTGATAATGAATTTAAATTGGCAACTAAAATAAAACATCATGTAAACAATTTCTGAAAACAAAACTATTCAAATCTCATACTTTGCACAAATGTTAACTCAATGTTATATATATATACAGTCTATATATATATATATATATATATATATATATATATATTCAGTATTATTATTATTATTAAAAGTTTTAATACTTCAGTGCATGGA
>JAOYSI010073248.1:4960-16396 GCA_025775065.1 Hiodon alosoides
CCGTCACCTGCTGATACCCGGCGTTTAAGGCCTTGTCCGTCGTCTGCTGATACCCAACGTTTAAGGCCTTGTCCGTCACCTGCTGATACCCAGCGTTTAAGGCCTTGTCCGTCACCTGCTGATACCCAACGTTTAAGGCCTTGTCCGTCACCTGCTGATACCCAACGTTTAAGGCCTTGTCCGTCACCTGCTGATACCCAACGTTTAAGGCCTTGTCAGTCGTCTGCTGATACCCAACGTTTAAGGCCTTGTCTGTAACCTGCTGATACCCAACGGCTAACTGCAACGCAGTCGAACGTCATTCCACAGTGATCACTGGTGCAGAAACAAAGTCTGATGAAACCAAGAACGATAGTACATTTGTTTTTTCATAATAAAGTTTATTATATATTACAAATAGTATTTTGTTCTCGACTGCAAAATAGGATTGCCTTATATATTTACATACGCAGGTATTACAGTTAATTATAACAAAGTTATAGAAGCTTGTCTTTTTCTAGGTTTCGTTGTTCTCATAAATAGGACATTCCTCTCGTTTCCTCAAGCATAGGAACATTAAAGGTATTCTCAGCAACACCTGCTGTAACACGGAACCTCAGAGGAACAATTCCGTTCTCATAAAACTCACGGTGCAAGGTGAAAGCTTTATCTGCCAATGTGAAATGACAATCCCCGCAGTGGGACGTGAAACAAATTCAACAATTTGGTAGATTACACTGCTTTCATGAATCCAAAAGCAATATTAAGGCGGTTCCTCCTAATATTTTTTCTGTAAAGCTAGAGCCATTATTTATAGAACCTTTACAATTGAAATGTACCACATCAAGTTGTCATGAATTTATGAGTTTGACTGCCCTAAAATAATTCCTGTCCTGTAAGAGCACGACAACACTGAACATCACCTTAGACTTTTAAAACAGTTTCTGTAGAAAACAGTCAGAGCATTGAAATGCATATTTGCCAAGAACGGCGCGCGCACACGCACACACATACGCACACACCAGGTTAACAACAAATTTAAAGCATTAAATCAAACTGCAACACGATTCAGACCTCAACGGTTAGTAGCAGAATGAAACAGGTTTGATTATTGCACACAAATGCAGGTTGAACAATATTTTTTTTTAATATTACCAAAAGGTTATTTTTAAGAAATTGAATGAAACAACTCTGTGACTACTATACAAAAAATGGAGCGATAAACATTTGAAAAAATAAAAAAGTTTTTGATACATTTACAACAACTCTGCAGCGCATGTCCCATGTCACAATGCTAGGCTTAGAAAGACAAATCAAATGGAAATCAATGCCAACTAAGTGCTATAACAGTAAAAGAGGAGGTAGCGTAATTGTGCATTTAGATGACGCTATAAAAGTAAAACTTTAAAAGAGAAATCAGTTTATCCTGTACTTCCTAAGAGAACGCAAGCCTTAAAGACTGCTAGCTCGCTGTGGGGGGGGGGTAAATGAAAAAAAAACCTCTTCTGTGTGTTCACCTCATGAAGAATGAATCGTCATCACACACCGCAACGCGCAGACTGACAGTCTCAACTCGTTTTCCGAATTACTGCAGAAGGCTTGGTCACATCTGTCACCGGCCCAATCTAAAGCAGTGTCATTTCTACTCTAGAGAAACATCAACGATAGATGAATGGTAGTTGTAATGGTAGTTGTATACTCATAGAAACACAATCTACCAGAATGCAACAATTCTGCAAAATGAAATTACACACGGCCCAACTTTTAACCACTTCGGACTAAGGGCTCACTGCGGTGGACGTTAGTTGAGTTTTGCATTTAGGACTTTTTACAGCTGAAAGTAATGTCAAATGCTACTGCATTAGATCCACAGGTTTCGAAAAGAACAGGCCCTTGGTAAAATTCCAATCAAATCAAATTAAAATAAACACATTTCTACACAAACTTTCTGTTGCAAGGCAGGTCCATTTGATAACATCCAAAATAGTTCAACATGCAAGGTAATACGTTTCTTTTAAGGTACCAATTTTTGTATTAGCTTCTAACTTGTTCCTAAAACACGACAAAATAAAGGTTTCACCTTAACAGGATTGATTTGCTATAATTTAACATGACAGTCCAGTCTTCCTCTTCCAAGCAAAATTAAAGGGAAGGGCACATCCACACGATTGCAAGACTGCTTGTTCTCTACTTTCTTCATTTCAATTGAAGTGCATGCGTTTAAAAGGCTAATGAACACCCATTGCGGACACGGCGCCGTCTCCAACCCACACCGGACACGTATTTCAAGGCAAAGGAAAGCGCAGAAGAAATGAGGGTGGCTCCATTGCGTCATGGCGACGGCGTTCGAAGGTGTTTACATCGCTGGCCATTTGTTTTTGTTTTTGTAAAAATTCAACTAGGCGAACGAGAGAGGAAACCGTAGCGTGACAATCGTTGGGCAGTTCTCTGGGGTTGTCTATGGTCGTGCAAAAAGACAAACCAGAAATGAACCACGCCATGAGGATTAGAGAATCGCCCAGAATGCAGAAAAAGGGGGTCTCTCATCACATAACGAGGTTACAAAGAAAACATTCTATATCGTCATTTCCTTTTTTTGTGGCACCTCTTAAACACACACGTTTTAAAAATCGGACTGCTTTGGTGTGCAGTGCTTTTCCCGTAAGTCCTGCTTCAGTTCAAATAAATGTGCTCCACGATGGGGTTTTCTTAGACTGTCCACGTCACTGTGTCAGCGTTACACTGCACATCTTCTCACTTTGTCCTTCGTTTCGCTCCAGACCATGCAAGGCCAGCGCCGCTCCAGAGTGAAATGTGACTCTCCGCGCCGCGCCGCGTGTTACGCTCGGGCAGGCTGTGAAGCGGAAGTCTGTGCTTTTGAGATCCGTAAGAGGCAGGCGCTGGCAGCGGCGGCGCGTCCGCCCCGAGATGACGAGCGACGTCGGCGCCCGTTTACCGAGGACTGGGGGGGGGAGGAGAGGCGCCGTCCATCGTCACCGCGGATGGAGAAGATGCCTTTCCCACGCAGAAAAGTGGCTTCTTTTTTGGAAGCAAACCGAAAACGCCACTAAAGCCACTTACAGACTACTATGTTTCTAAAAATAATTGAAGAACTTTATCCATCCCTAAAACAACATCTTTCAGATATATTTGAATTTATAATCTGTGAAACGGCGACCCTCGTGCATGGCCCTTGAGATGTGGAGAGCGCAGTCATGGCGTTAAGTACTATACAGACCCTTGAACCGTGTCCCAAAAAGCCAGCAATTATCATTTTGGGTTCGTATTCTTCCTCCCTCCCCCCTCTGTCAGTTTCGTTTCTTGATATTAACTATTGTACAGAAATTTACTGGACGCTATAGAAGGTTCACTTATATTCTATTTGGAACGAGGAACACACTGACACTACAGACTGCTGTTTCAGTGACTTCATCAGCAGCATTTTCAAGGCAATGTAAGATATCTTTTTTTTTTGTTTTTTGTCCCGAGGGCTATGTCTCCTAATTTCTACAGGCCAACAAAGCAGAGCAGATGCGATGTGAATGTTCTGCAGCCCAGATGAGCTGAGATGTTCAGATGGGTGACGGAGGGGTCTTTTTGCTCAGGCACGGCTTGGTTTCTGATCTATCCCAGTGCATTCTGGGCATTGCGGTCCTCAGCTCTCCAAGCTCATGAAGGCCACCACCTGCTCCAGCTTGAAGGCCAGTCTCTGTTTCCTGGCAGCGTCGTCTTGCTCCAGTGCATCCACAATCTGTCGGGAAGGAAACCAATTCAACACACTACTGTTTTCAAAACTTCCTACCAATTTGCAGTCAAAGTCAAAGTAACATCATTTAATATTGAGAACTTCAACACCTGCTTTATCTGAGAAGTCATCAATGGAAATCTGTCACAAAATGTCAATGTATACTTGAACCGGATATGCATGGACTGTGATGAGTATGTATAAAATACGGATATCTAACTATGTCCAGGATTCTGACGTGTTTCAAATAGCCTTGTTATTTTATTTGTGTTTAACTTTCATGTATCAGTAATTCATGACTGAAACAGGTATGTTAACCTGCTAACAGACCCATTGTAGCCAACACATTCTGTCTCTCAAAACATTTCCACCACCTGTTCAGATACTAATCTAACACAAAGCCACTTCTGTTAAGCAGTAGGTATTTCTTTTCTTTTTTTTAAATGTCAACCTTATATAATATCAAAACAGATATAATGAAACAGTTAATCGTAAATGCCATCCCAAGGCCTATGTAACCATGGGACCGTTTATGTGAATTCCGGTGATTAAAGGGACATTTTCACAATGGAATACACGGATCCTACATGTACATTAAATGGCGGAAAAGCGATGCATGTGATGGCCAGTGTATTACACAGGGCTCTCAGAGTGCTGAAGCGGTGAGGAGGAGGCGGACGGGCACCTCCTCGCTGTATTTGGCCACGTAGGAGTAGATGTGACTCAGGGAGCTCATGGTGTGGAACTCGCTGGCGTGCAGACGGGACTGCTCCGCCAGGTAGGCGTTCATGTCCTGGTCGCTGATGGCCTGCATCCTGCCGATGTCAGAGTAGTACCTGCAGAAGGCCAGGAGAGGGCGCGTGGCGTGAGCGGCCAGCCCGAGAGACGGACACACGGACACAGACGCTGACGGACTGCCACGCTCACACACACATCCGCACATCAGAGACGTAATTGTGCCCATACAGAACAGACATTTGCTCCTTTATGCTCGGATAACCCTGGGACCTGTTAAGTTCTTCAAAGTGTAAATATAAATGTTTCTATACACTGCCTTTTTAATACCCTAATGCAATCTATAATAACATGCTAAATATTTCTCCCTGTGGCATTGAAAAAATAAACAGAGTTAATTGTAAATGACCTTTGAGGCTTACTTAACGGCTGCTTTATCTACACTCCGTGGTCCAGGGACTACAACCTTTAACAAATATCAGAGTGGTAAACGGCAGCATTACCACACAAAAATAATGAAAGCTCAAACAGTACTTTAGGTGTGTCTATATTCCGCACTGGGGATTCCACTGGGGCAGAGCGGCGTAGTGGTCTGTCTGGCCAGCTGAATCACCTCACTCACCTCTCCACCCAGCTCTTGTAGTTGGGGATGTCCTTGGCGTAGAGCAGCTTGTTGGAGGGCGAGTCCTTGCCCAGCCGGTGCTCGGACGTGGAGCAGGAGTCCATGAAGGTTTGGGCCACCACCGACAGGCAGGCGTCCGTGATGCTGCTCTTGTGGATGTCGAAGACGAACTGCGGGTTCTTGATCACGTTCACCCAGAAACGCAGCGGGAGGCTGTGGAACGGACAGGGGCGCCAGGGCACAGGACCAGCAATGAGAGAGAGTGGCAGAAACAGACACAGATTTATTTATCTGAATCAAATAAAAATTTCCAGTCAGACCTGTTCTTTCTACACAGTGGAACCACTTAGTCTGAATGGCGAGACAATGTTAGGGACGGAGATTAAAAAAAACATTTTGTAAAGATTTTCCAAAAAGAAACCAGCAGTCTCTCTCCATAACACAGCAGCACATTTAAACACAAACGGTGGCTGCCGGTTCTCTTGTTTTAATCCCGTCCTGGAAGAGATTATGTCAGCAAAGAGATAGGCAAGGGAGAGCCGGCGCCATACAATCATTCCGGTCCCACCCCCTACCGCCGCGCACCCCCTGCCAAATTTGATTCATCCACTCAAAAGAGGATTTGAGGATAAAACAAGGTATAATGGGCGTCAAATTAATCTGGAACAATCGGGGAGGATTTGAGGGAGGATCAAAGGAATATTAACACCCCAGCTGAGGAGTCCTGATTGCTGCGTCTGGCCGTGTCTGTGGATCGTATCGCTTTTGGGGGAAATTGTGAAGATGAAAGTGCGTTCTCATCTCAGCCCTAGGACTTATCGTTGGCGGGGATCGTCGGGACCGCGAGACGAACGCATGCCTACGTTCGGGGCGTGGTTGTAATATCCATCTGGGACGAGCCGCGAGGACAGGGCCGGCTTTGATTTCTGTCCGTCGCCCCTGCTCACACAGAGCCCATAGGGCCTAACATGCCACTGTGTCGCGGGCATGTGGGCAGGTTCGGGCGCCTAATCCGCATGAATCAGGTTTCCCGGGGAACCGAGACGGAACAGGTGCTGTGCCGAGTGAAACAGAACTGTAAGACAATGGCCAGCACTGACTGACAAAGGTGAAAGTTACGTATGGCAGTAAGAAAATCATTTAGGTTTAGGAATGTTTTATGTGACTCTTTACTTAGACAAACAGTTGGACGGGTGATGTTTTGACATCACAGACGCTGCTCTGAGATCAGCACAGTTGATAAACGGCGCGTGACACGCGTGGCGATTTACCGCACACGGCCCTTTGGTTGAAATACGACACCTTCAGAGGAAGGTGACAGGACTTTCTTTAATGTCCAACTTGATTGCAGTTGCAAGTATGTGTAGTCTGCGTATATGCGTATGCATATTGTTTCAAGCCGTAAGTGTGTGTCTGTAACATACATCTTTTTCAGCTGCGAGCATGTGTCGAGTTGCACATGCATGCCTAGTTGGAGCTGTAAATGTAATCCCCAGAGCTCAAGTTAATACCTGATCACATGCTGGCAGGAAAATAGCAGGTCGTTAACAAAACAAAACAAAGAACAAATATATCACTGTTCAGTCCAACCCACACTAGGTTCTCCATGAAGGAAATCTCCAGGAGGTTCCAGCAGACTCAGTAACATTAACTGCTGGTGGAGGCAGGGTGTTTAGGGAGGCATTAATGGTTAAAATAGAGTTAACACACCGAGTTGCGTTTCATTGTCCCTGTCAAATGAACCTGAATTGTATCCCTACAGCCCCCTTAAACCCTTCTATAAAGGGTTAGAATGAATCCGCCGTAATCAGTTTGGAGAAAACTCCCCCCCCCCCCCCCCCAGCGCCTTGCCTGTTCTTCCTCTCATCCACTCTGGGGTTGAATAGAAGATGAAATGAAGGAGGCGTTCCCGCCCTGCGAGTCAGAGAGGCCCGGTGGGCCGGGGAAGCCTTGAGCAGGAGCACCTGACGTGGCAGTGTGAGTCAAGGGGGCGACGCGGTGAGGAGGCGGAAGGGGCGATTAGGGGAGGGGGGTTGGCACGACTCTCCCAGTGGCACGACTCTCACCAGTTGCTCTTCCACGTGTGGCGCACGTGCGGGTCGTGGATGGCGTGCTTGTCTGCCTGCTCGTCCAGGAAGTCGAACATGTACTTGATGGCGAGGGGCAGGGCGCTGCCTCTGTGCGCCGTGCTGAAGATGGTCTCGAAGAGGTCGTCCACAAACTTCTGCAGGGTGCCCTGTAAACCAAACCCGCAGGGTTACACACGCGCGGGACCCAAACACGGCCATGCGGGTGCACAGATAGAGGAAGTGAGTGGGAGAGGGAAAACTACACAGACACACTTAAACATAACGCAGAGCTGTCATTTCAGGGAGCACGTCCACTGGGATCCTGCTCACCGCTGTTTGCAATGGTTTATGGGAATATCCATCTTCACCCTGCACCGCTGGGTATGACTGCAGGAGAATTCATTAGTGTGTTTGCGTGCGTGTGTGGGTGTGTGCATGAGTGTGTGGATGTGTGTGTGCGCGTGTGTGTGTGTGTGTGCGTGTGCATGACACAGCCAGCAGTTACTGCTTGTCTTACTTGTCAGCCCTCAGTCACTAAGGGGAGCTGCCCTATGCTGGCAACTTCGGTGTGAAGTCGCTTCTCTTTGGTGGGAAATGTGTTTCTCACTGTTCACATTCTGTAACATCAGTCAACAGCAGTGAAATCGCTCTTTCAAGCCTCTTTGTGCTATGGGATTAGCCTCCACGCTACACCAATGGCCATAATTTGATTTAACGTCATTGAGCTTTAGGACGAGAAAAAGAATCTAATCCTCGTGTAATGAATGAGTTGATAGTCTGCGCAGAAAAAGCCCATATCCAGTGAGAGCCACCACCACAGCCATATGAAATGTTTATAAGCGTGGTAAATGAAATCACATTACTCTCTTACAGCAACTCAAACTGCAACTAGGAGGTGTCAATCTGGTCAGCTGGCAGAAGGAAATAATTATATGGTGTCCCGCATAATTGACAGACCTTCTGCCTGTGAAGATGAAAATGTGTATTTTCTCCCTCACTCTTCACAGCGACAGCCACGGGCCCAACACCTCCTGGAGAAGTTTCTGCTTCATGTCACACTGGGTAAAAACACCATCATCATGCAGTCCCGGCTAAACCCTTTCTCACAGCCCTTAGGCTCTCACAGCCCTTAGGCTCTCTGCTCCCGCAGTTTGGACTGTCCTTAGGAGAACTCACCTTGGTGGCCAGCAGACGGGTCAGGTAGATCTCAGACACCATCTTGCTGCCGCGGTCGCCCTCCTTCTGGTCGCCGTGCTCGTGGTTCTTCACCAGGTGCCACACCTTGACGCCGCTCTCCAGGTCGGGCGTGGTCATGGGCGTGGTCAGGGGCGTGCGGGAGCGCAGACTGTCCGGGCTCCCCGTGTACTTCATCATCGTCTCTGGCCATCGGAGAAACAACGAACATCTGTCTCACACACTGGCACACAAACTGAAATCGAACCATGAAATTAAATATACATAGTCCACACTTTTCTTTTTGCCAACACAGCAGCCCGAGGTGCAGAAATCAATCTCTCTAAAGTGGAGAGGACAGTGAGCAAGTGGAGCTCAGGAGCGACTAATAACGGAGACACAGAGTCAGGGAAAGAGCATGTTGGGAAGCCGGGCATCACACTTGGGTCACTTGCAGACCTCTGTGTTCTCCACAGCGGTTTATTTGCTCACGCACACGTGCACACACATGCACACACGCACACGTGCACACATGCACACACGCGTGCTTACACGCACCCGCACACGTGCACGCAGACACACATGCAGTTGTGCGCACGCACACACACGCACACATGCACACACATGGGAAAAGCAGGACGAAAGTGTGACGACCCCAGTACCGTATTTGCTGGCGGAGGTCCTGGAGACGGTGGAGTGGTTGACGGAGTTGTAGGCCGTCACCTGCTTGGGGACGAGGGCCACCACTGAGTTGTCAGGCACCTGCAGAGAAACGCACAGTAAAAACCTTGGTTTCCTGAAACCAATCCCAATGTGAAACAGAACGGCCTTAACCGTCAACTTGGATATGTCCACTGAGACAGGGGCAGATGAAACCCTGCAGCCTCGCTGATGGTCATATAGTATTACAGTATTTAGTTAGTGGGCAACCTGGTACGGCTACTCATGGCATATTATCCCTATGGGGAAACCGCGATTAATGTCGCTATTTAAACTCACGATTATTCAGAGTCTAGCGCCATCGCCTAGACTCCGAGCGGAATATTGAAATAAAATTGGCTTAGGGACTGTAGAAAGGTGGAGACTGATGGAGGTGATGCTGTTAGAGATGGAGAGCAGGGAAGCGTGGAAACAGGTGTCTCAGAGTGACGTCAGGGTTTGTGTGGGACCGATGCCCTGGGCTGACATTGAGAGGGAGAGAGAGAAAACACTCCTCACAGAATAAACTACCTATCATGATATTACGCCAATTTGGACCTGATTCCCACTTCTATAAAATGAATAGACTTTATGCAATTGTTCCTGTTGGGGATTCCTTCTGGAAGTCTTAATCCACTCCCCATGTCTTCAGTCTTTCCCTCCACCGACAAATTTTCCCATCACCAAAAACATAGCTAATCCGGAGAAGCGCTCGAACGTCGATTCACGTCAGACTGTTTTTATTTCTGCCACTCCACCCATCCAGGATTCCGACACGGTCGTTGTCCAACAAGTTTTGATTTAATGCAGCGTTTGTCACAATCAGGCTGAACAGAAGACAGGGGCGGGGGGGCAGAGTACGAAGTAAGGCACCCTCAGACACCCTCGGGGGGAACACGAGAGTCACGGTAGTAACGTCGCTAAGTCCGAGCAGACCAGACAAACGGAAGCGCGGTGCTACGTGCTGCCAGACCACCAGTTATGGCAGCACGGGAACGCAAACGGTAGTGGGCGAGAAGGATTGCCAATCTTTAAAATAACAGAGGTCAAACGAAATAGTTGCAGAAAAAAGTTAAAGATTTAACACCTTTCAATATTCGGCTGCATGTCATTTATGACCGTATAACTTAAAAGTAGCAGCTTGAAATATATCCTGTGATTTATGGGCAGCCAACGGAGAGATTCTAAAACAGTGAGTGATTTGCTCATATTTCTTAGCCTATTGTGTGCTAGCTAACGGCGGCTGGAACCAGGGATTGACTGCCAATGAATAAAGAGGCACTGCCGACATTGTGAGGAAATAAATGCGTGGATTAGTTTTTCAGCATCATTTGGTTAGAGACAATGTCTTGATTTAGCGATACTTCAGCGAGTTGGTAGATGGCCAGTCTCCCAATGTTTTTATAATGTGCCTCAAAGGACAGTTCCAAGTCGATAGTCACTCCAAGGTTTTTAATAACTGCTTTCCGATTTATAGCTTATCCATCTAAATTTAAGATGAAGAACGTCATTTGGTTTGCTGTTGGCTCAGGTACTGAAACTATCAATTTGTTCCTGCTGAAGTTTAAAAGAAAGAAGTTTGTTCTTATCCAGTTCTTATTGTCCTTGAGGCATGCATGGCACAGGAAGTTCACTCCATGTCTGCAAACCAACATCTCTAAGAGGGAGCCTTAGACGGGACGTTTCGACTTCAGAGTACTGTCATTAATAAGAACAAATCAGTGACGTGTTTACAGCTATTATTTACAGGTAAACCAACCGGTATTTCAAAGAGAGAGAATGAGTGTGTATAAGTGTTATAAATATAAGTATAATATAATATAATATAATATAATATAAATATAAGTATAAGTGTGTGTGTTTTAAACGGCCAGTTCCACAACCCCACTACATAAACCTTAATACATTTTGCAGTCTTCAAAGCATAATCAACCTATGACCTAAATAAAACACTAGCTTTATTAAAACTAATAGCCTAAATTACATTTTTCTATTTTCCTTGCCACTTTTTCAAACGAAGGCTTTGATGAATGCAATCTGACCTCCCGGTTCTGCCTAGAACGAGTGAAATATCTACGTGACAAAAAGTCTATAAGAGTGATTTGAGTTATCTGTAAACTACATTTATATTAAGGATTTGTTACTCTGTCTAGTGTAATAAAAACTAACAAAAAAACAACTATTAGCAATAATGTCCTCTGACAGTGAATTTAGCTGTATAGGTAACTGCTAGTGGGTCGATATATGATGAGTGTGGGAGATCAGCTGTAGTGTGAGGTACCTTGTAATGGGCCAATACGTTGTGTTTGGGATATCAGCTGTAGTGTGAGGTACCTTGTAGTGGGCCAATACGTTGTGTTTGGGATATCAGCTGTAGTGTGAGGTACCTGGTAGTGGGCCAATACGTTGTGTTT
>JAOYSI010073249.1:0-20227 GCA_025775065.1 Hiodon alosoides
TTAACAATTTTTTAACGAACCTAATAACTTACCAAAAGCACTTCGTTTATGTTTTGTTTGTTTAATTTCAAGCGTTAGTTTTTGTGACGCACTCACAAACACACACAAACCAGGGTTTCTCGCTTACCTAAAGCACTTTCTAAGCTATTCTACCCTCTCTCTGTGTTAGACATTCATTGGCTGACAGTTTAGAATGAGACATTTTAGTGACAGCATCTGGAAGCCGTACAAAGCTGCTGGAGGAACCAGTGGCCTTGTGCAAAGAATCACGGAACAGTTTTCTAATGAAGGCTTTGATTATTCATAGACACATAGTGCACAGGTGGTTCAAGGTCAAATGCTTTTTTTCTTTTTTCTTTTTTCTTTTTTCTTTTAGAAATAGCTTGCAATATTTCCCAAAACTTATTTTATAATGGAAGAATAAATTGTATCTGTGAAAAGCTATGCTGGGCTCTGTGTGTGAATGTGTATTTGGTTCTGAATCTCATTTCAGCTACTGAGAACTCCTCCTGAGTAATGTGCATTCTTTGCTTTTGTCATTTTTCCTGAGGTGGAGATTGCATGGTGATTTTTATGAATTCAAACCCCTGGCATGACACAATAGTTAGGGGTTGCTGTTCCCCTAACTGTTTCTGAAATTACCGTCTCGTAATAATACAGCTGGACAAATGTAAAGTTTATAAATAAGGTCATATGTGTTTAGGCAAAAACAAAAATAATTTTCAGGACACACCCACTTATCTCAATGTGCTTCATCAGGTTGTCTATAGGCTTACCAAAGGTTCATTTGTTTTCACTTTTTCACTATTCAACATCTCTCTTTCCTCTGGAAGGGGGCAGTGTCCTAGGACCCAGTGGAAAGGATGGGCGGGGATGACCTCTGTCACATTTCAACTGCGGCCGCCGTGATCTCAGCCTGCCCTTTTGTCAGACTTATTTATCCCTGACTCGTCTTTTGGATTTCCAGGCCGACCCACAAGTGTCCCGTAACATTGTGCTACATCTCCGCAGCGTGTTATGTGGCGAGAATGTGTGTGTGGTGACTGGTTTCAGCCCGCTGACCACGTTTTTTTTTTGCCACGTTGAAGGCAGGCTGGAGAGCAGCTCGAAAAGTGGCGTCAAAATAGTCACCTCTCCTGACTGGTTCCACAGTATCATAGCATGAGACCTGGAGGAATACCATACACACTTTGGGTTTTTAAAATTCCACTCAATCGTCCAGTGAAGGGTGCGAAAGTTAATCATTTCCCAATATTGGATGGATTTTTTACACTGTTTTTGATTCCCTCTTAAATCCCCTTATAAGCACTTTTTGTGATAACCTGTAGAAAATGTGCTGTGCCAAATCATTTTTATATGTAGCATTGCATTGCTGCCTGGATCTCTTGAAAATGTCCCCTATACGCAGGTCCATCCGCCTGGGCCCGTAATACAGCTCTGTTAAAGCCTGTCGTCTGGTCAACAGCCCTTGTTGGGAAGGACTAACTCACTCACCTCAGTTTTTGCAGGACAACCTCTTGGATTGGTTTATCACACAACATTGTTCAGCACAGGGTCCTATGTTTTACAAAATAAAGAATAAAAATCGAGTCGGTTGACGGTCAGGACATTTGGTTTAGAATTACTTTATAACAAGCATTAATGATCAGTGGGGAGTGAATACCCGCTGTTTGTCCAGGTTTTAACTAGCGACAGGTGTACTCTGAGACTTGTATTCATACCTCATCTTTCTGCAGGTTCACAGATTTTTGGTCTTGTTTGTACATACAATGTTTATAGGCAGTGTTTAGACACGTTTTTGAAGTTTTATGTTTTTTGGGCAGGTAGTAGGAAATTTTCACTTTGCAGCAGTCCGCCCTGTTTGTTTTTTGACCCTGGTGCTCTTTACATGTTGAACTGGACACCACCATGAGTGGGTCACAGAATGTAGAGTTATAGGTCAGTAGGGTGAGGCTGCAGTGTGACTTTAAGCCGGTTTGGTTGGCGGGGGGCTCTTTAGCACTTGTGATCTCTGTTCCCTCTCCACTGACCGTGACATAGCAGCCCCGTGACATTTAAACATGTGCCTTGCCCATTAAATGACATCGGTGTTGCGGGCCACATAAATGCTCGCATGACAAATAGAATCCTACTCTAAAAACGAATTAAACCATGTAGTCCCCAAAGAAAATTTGTGAAACACAATGAGAACATCACATTTGTGGTTCTGGAACATCGTATCACAATTCTGGAAACTAAAACCCGCATTTATTACAGAATATTGCAGATAGTTCACTTTGTTTCTGTCAATCATGCAAAAGGAAGGTGTAATTTTTTTAAGGTTATCTAGTTCTGGGGTTGAATGATCTTTGTTTTCAGTGAAAATTAAATTTCAGGTGAGCGCAAAGTCTGACTGAGAACTGAGAGTGCTAATAGAGACTAAAACATCAAGAACTTACTCTGACTTAAGACCCTTTTTTGGAATAGGAAGCATTTGGGAATGTTTAAATGCAATAACACTAATGTAACAGGATACCGTTTTTTACTTTAAAACACAGACCCACCTGTGGTCAATAAGACAAATTCTGCAGAAGTGCCCGGTAGTCCACCTTTCTTTAAAGTTGAGTGCCAAAGGGTTTTGAGTCAATATTATTGCTCTTGCTGTATAACACAATTTTCAATATTGGGTCGACTTTTGCATTTTTTTTAAGCAAGGCATTTGCGAGGTTAAGCATTACCACTACTACTCATTAATCATTTTATAACAATTACTTTGACCTGAGAAGGTTGTGCATTGTGTACACTAGTTCACCCAACTTGGAGATGCTGCACTTCAGAATGCTAGTGAGTCCTCCTGTGTACACTCATGCATGCATACATTAGTGCTCAATTCAATGCATTAACGCAGGAGTCTGCAACCCTGTTCCTGTAGTGCAGTGATTTCTGAGGTCTCTAATTAGTGAAGCATGGAACACCTGGAGGACTTGCCCATCATTTAGCAGTTTGAGGCTTGAGTGGAACAAAAACATTATCTATGGCTCACGTGCCAACCCCTGCATTAGTGAGAGATGGAAGGCCCACAGGCGGTACAGACTTTTACTGCAGCGTTGAGGGGGTCTGCATTTGGCACATGAAGAGCCCAAGAAAAGATCCCTTGAAGAGGGAGGGATGACACATGCTGCTGTTAACTATTTGCCCACAGCTGCAGAAGACCCGCTGGATCATTGTTCAGTGAGAGCTACGATGCCGTCCGTCTGCATGGACAGCGATGGTGAACCATTCCCCATCTGCGGTTTGGTGTGACTTCCAGAACATTGCAGCTCCAGGGGTGGCGCACGATTGGCCAGAGGCCTGGAATAAATCTGTCCACTTCAGAAAATGCTGGAATTCCGGAGATCTTTCTGTGGTGACCAGCGCGTGAAACTGGTCCAGGCGAAACTGGTCCTCAGTACTGTTTTTTTTTTTTTTCCAGTCAGTTCCTAATTTAACACATGACTCACCAATGTGTGACTGACCAGCATGAAGAGGACAGTCAACAGGAGATAAAATCAGGCTCTCTAAGAATAGGAATAGTTGCCTAATCTTCGAGACTCACAAAGGCTTTCATGTGGTTGGTATATGGTGGAAGTTTGAGACGATGATCTAGCTCAGACCCCCCCTATATCCCTCCAGTTTAGTACTTATTTCACTCTTACCTCATTGTGTCCACAACCCAGCCCAGGCCATTCGGCCCAAAGAAACATTGAAGATAGCTGATGAAGCCATCGGCCAATAGGGAAAGGAGAAGCTTACCGTTTCAGATTTGGCCTAGGGCTCTCAAGCTATGTACCTTATCTGAATTCTGCTTCTATCAATATTGAGATCGTAACATGATGTACATGATTTTAGTTTGTCTAATGCTGGTTGTTTTGAGGGGACGTGGTTATTATTATTATGATTATATCCTTTCGGTAGTGAAGGAGTAAAGGAGAATTTTGGACTGCTTCTCCGTGCTAAATTGTTTCAGACTCCCAACTCCACGCTGCACGACTGGGATGAGGTTTTGGTGTTGTTTATGTCTCCAAACATAGACGGGCAAACCTGAGACGGGCAGCAACCTTTATTTCTCGGAGGGCAGTGGTTTCCTCGGTGGTACCCTCACATGAATCTCACTCCTGCGTAGTGTGTTTCTTATCGTGGACTCATGGACACAGACGTTAGAGAGGGCCCGAGAGGCCTGCAGATCTTTAGCTGTCACCTTCGGGGTTCTTTGTTACCTCCTTGACCTTTACACGGCATGCTCTTGCTGCGATCTTGGCTGGACGGCCACTCCTTGGGACAGTAGGTGTGGTGCCTGTGGTCTGTAGATTTATCCTTATGAGCCTCAACAACTTTTCTCCTGAGGTCTTCTGAAATTTCTTTTGACAGCTGTTTATTTGTTCAATAATGACGTGTAGCACACAATGTAAAAGTAACACACTTTTGTCTGTTATTTGTTAAATAACACTGTCTGTATTGCGATGACTAAGATGAAGATCAGACTATATTTTAGGAGCCCTGTATGTTTGTATGCAGGTAATTTTAAGGGGTTCACAAACTTTTCCTCGCAGCTGAGCTGTACATCTCAGATTTGTCTGGTACCACCTGTTGTTTATAAAGGACCTTTTGACATATTTGCAAACTCATATATGGTCGTAGAAGTCCCTCAGTGCCTTGGTTCTTGCTGCTATGTGGGGGGATGAGAGTATTTTGTTTAAGTTTGTTACAGATCTGTTGGGAATTCCAGTGGAGAAGCACAGATGCGTGCACAGACTGCTGCCTTGAAGGGTGGTACATCGCGGGGGGTTTGTTTTTTCCTCTCGTCCTTGTCTTCATTAGCTGCCAATTTCACTAACCTGGAGCACAAGCAATGATTAAGTGCGCTCACTTATCCACAAATCCCCTTTTGTCCTTGACAACTAACTTGTCACCCATCCAGGGATCTTCATGCGCAATGTTTAGCAAGTCTGCACTGCTCACTCCGAATCCTGAAAAGAAGCAGCGTGTTATACTGTCAAATATACTTCAAGCTGTCTAATTTTTTATTTGTCTTTGGTGAACCGATGTAAAAAATCTCCCGGGGCGACAAGATCATCAACATTTCCGATGGGGAGGGGCTGCCCCCTCCGCCCCTTCTCCAGCCACATTGTTTCACCTTCATCAAATCCCTCCATTCAGACTTTTAAAATGATATTATTAGGAAAATGTATCTCGCAGCTTACTGCTACGATGTGCCCAGTTAACCTGCATCAGTTCAGTGGTCTATAAAATATTCAGTAGATAAATGTTGAGTGTCGGCTCATCTATTCCATTTAGTTGCTAGATGGTGCCTGTTGGTAGCTGTAAGGCGTCTGACTTGTGATTAGAAGGTTGCTGGTCCAAAATCCAGCGAAGTTGTTGTTTCCCATGTTGAGAACACTGCTGGTACGTGCAGGTTGTTTGTTGATCTGTATAATACGTTGGCCATTTACTAAGGTCCGCTTTGATGTGATCAGGCCCAGCAGGCAGGCCTGTGTTTAGACCATGATATTTACGCGTTCCATGTGGGTCTCACTGATACGCACTTTTCTGTTAACCACTCTGTAATGGCCGCCTTTCATTCGTTTAAGGCGAAATGACCCATGAAAAAGCGTGACGTTACTGATAAACTGTACAAGTGCCTAAATTGGAATGCAGTGTATTTCCTGCCTCCAGAGGAAGGCAGCTGATTGGTTTGCTCAGCTGCACGCATTTCTGGAGATTGGCTGCCACTCTTGGCCCATGGTGATGTTGGCTCCTTGGCATCGAGCCTGTGTCCTCTGATGACCGCGTCGTCTGGCAGAGATTGAGTGTGGGCAGAGGGTGCCAAGGGCAGTCAGAGCCTCTGTTGTGGCTGGTAGTTTTAAGTTGTAGCTACTTATGCATTTATTGATCTACTGCACTTTCAGCCACTTTTGATTCCCGTTCCGGTTCTGCTGCTGGTGTCACACTAAAGTGGAGACAGGGAAGTGTGTTAGAGTTACGCTGTACAGGAACAGGGAGAGCCCTCTGGAGACATAGGAAGTCTGGCAGCTGTGAACTCAGAGGTTGGCGTTTTGTCATTTCTTGAAAAGGCTGTGATTGCACCTGTCCATCGACTGGCAGTAAGCAGAGGAGTTTATGTGATGCGTTTTGTCCCTGTGTGGCTGAGACCCTCGTAACGATCAGAGTTGAGCGTCATTCAGAGAAGCACCTAAAGACGAGGGCTTCTGATTGACGGCCGTCACAAGGCTCGTTTTTCATGTCCCATACAGGAACTGGCTTTTAATTAATCCCAGTAGGTATCTCTAAACAGTCTTAAATGTGCAGCACAGATCTGATTTTGAGCCAGCTTCCTGGGCTTTTTGGGTGGCGATGTGTAGTACCCGAATAGCTCTGGGCTTGGTGAAGGGTTCATAGGGAAACGTCACGGTCTGAGAGACCAATCCTTGCCACCGAAGGACTTGGCTGTGGTCTCAGGACTGTGAATAAATGACATTTGAGGTGCGAGCATTAGTTGATCCTGTTGATCACCTCACACTCTCAAACTGGTTGAGAGTCCCGCAATGTTTGTGTAGGCAAAGGTTTGTTTTTCTCTCCCACTCTATTGATTTCTCACCCTCCCTCAACAGTATGTCAACAGTCACATATGTTATGTCACACGTGTTACACATGTCTTTTAAAAGTTTCTTGAAACTTGCGTCTAAAAGAATCGTGGCACAGTTAGTTCCTTAAGTATTTCTCCAAATGTACACAGAGTCTGACGTCTAACATGCAATAATACAATAATACAAATTCAGTTTTTTTTTTAACCATAGAAACGGTTTGAATATATCCAACTTCATGTGTATTTGTGGACTTTCCTCCCTTTTGTGCTCCAGGTCGGTGACCGATCCGAGAGATGGCAGGCAAGTTGCCCTCAAAAAGATGCCCAACGTCTTTCAGAACCTCGTCTCCTGTAAGAGGGTTTTCCGCGAGCTGAAGATGCTCTGTTTCTGCAAGCATGACAACGTGAGTATCGTGGGACAGGGCTGAATCCCAGTAACACACAACCATCCAAGCTGTCCTGGGAGAGCCTGGGGTCTGTTAGTCATAGTTTCATGCTGTACGTTGTTTTGGGAATCAGCTGGTTTGCATGTTTGAGTCACAAGACAGTCATTGTACCCTTGGACATGTTTATTAATGCGTCCAAAAGTATAGAACTGGCCTGTTAATATCCTGCCGCAAAGATAGAGACATTAAAATCTTTTCAAGAAGGCATCCTCTGTGTGTTTTTTTGGAATAGTGGAAACATCAGGTGGAGAGTTTTTTTTAGCTCTCTCTGCTCTGCGACAAGGATCTCTAGTTTATCTCTTACATCTGTCTTTTTCCTTTCTTTGCCATCTCTAATGAATAATTCTTACCCTGACTCCCCATCATGACCCCTTAATCAGTGTCTGAGCTGTCCTTGCTGCCATTAGTTTCCCCGGGGCTACCGGACTCACTGATCCCAGAAAACGGTGCTTTGCTAAATGGCTTTGCTGTTTGAGAGTTAGGATGATATGCACGGAGCTGCTACCTCGCACTCTGTCAAGTGTAAAGGCTTTTGTGACAAGGTGACCAATCCTTGCGTGAAAGACTGTTGAATGCAGTGTTCTTACAGCTGTGGACATTTGCTAGCATGTCTGCCAGAGGCCAGGATTTGTGAAGCTCCGTGCCATCCGTAAGACAGCAGAACGGAGGTTCAGTTGTCGTTGTTTTTTTAATTTATTTTTATGCCCCTCTACCAGTGGGGGAACTCGCACAACGCCCACCTCCCAGCATGTCTCACCGCTCAACCTTTCGTCTCTCCGCAGGTGCTCTCCGCTCTCGACATCCTGCAGCCTCCGCATATCGACTACTTTGAGGAAATGTATCCTGAAATGGCGCCACAGGAGCCGGTGTTGGTCCTTCAGCAGATTAGAACCTGTGTACACCGGATGAATGGGTTCTGCTTTAGTCCGAGCGACTGGAATGGTTGTCGCCATCTGTAGCCCTTTTGGTTACCCCGCATCGTGTCTGGTATTGGCACAGACAGTGCAGAAAAGCTGAGGGAAACTTGGAGATTATCAGAAGTTCCACTTTGCGCACCTGCATGGTTCATGTGTTTCTCTGAGAGAGAGGAAGTTAAAAAGTCAGTCAACACATAGAAACAACAAAAACAACCGCTCTCAGGGGAGGCTTGGTCATACTTGAACTCATGCCTGTGTCTTTCCTGTCCTCCGTTTCGTGTCCTCTTTAGCCAAACCACTGCTTCAAGCAGTTTTCTCCTCTTATAGGCTGCCATTAGCAGTAGCTTCAGTAATTTTCTTCTTTTTTTTTCTATGCTCTGTAGGCAAAGCCCTCTAGCTTTCACCATAACTAAGTATTGAGTATAGTTTTATGAAACTTGGTAAAACATGCATGACTCTGATCACTTACTGATGAAAGCTGAGAAACCCCGTTTTGCTTTTCACGTGTCTGAGATGGGCATCAGCTTTAGCAGTGCCTGTGTGAATTACGCTCTTCCCAATGTGGAAGAGAAAGAGCCTAATTGGGATACTCCCAATTGTGTGTGCGTGGGGTTCTTTGTTTCTGCTCTTTCCCAGCCAGTCAGTGTCAGAGGTGGCCTTGCCAGCTGCAACCGCAAGCACAAGGGCGGGAGTGCAGTCGGTTCAGAGGAAACCCACGCAGTGGGCGTGCAGAGCAGCACTGGCGTCAGCCAACCTGCTCTGACATGGGGAATGTCGGGGGTTTGGAAGGCAGATAGCCACAGGCTCCATGCGTCTCGCACCTCTACCCTGAGCATGCATACGAAAGGGCCTCTCAGCACACATCTCCCACTGTTTAGCTTCCTTGACTCCCCGACCCCCCACTTAGCTATGTGGTGACGGAGCTGATGCAGAGCGACCTCCACAAGATAATCGTGTCGCCGCAGCCCCTCAGCTCCGACCACGTCAAAGTCTTCCTCTACCAGATACTCAGAGGTAAGGGGTTTTTGCACTGCTCACTTGCAGTCAGGTTGGGTGGAGAGGGTGGTTAGGAGATGTCTTTCATGTTGGATCCTTTTTTGATGTAATTACTTGTGTAAAAAAACAAAATGTATACCATTCTTGATTTTGCCCTTGAGTGTGGGAATCCTTTAATATTTAATATTATTTCATCCCAAAAAACTTTAAAATTCCACTCCAGATGATCAGTTTTGGCCATATTTATATAAAGGGATTAATAGAATTTATTCAGTGAGGACCAGATAACTTAGACATTGGGAATGAATTTGCAGGGGGAGGATGTTTTATAATCCCACCCCTATTTCCTTGACTGCTGCCCTGAAGGTGTCTTCTGATCCTTTGCTTTGTGTATTATCTCCAGGTCTAAAGTACCTGCATTCAGCTGGCATTTTGCACCGAGACATAAAGCCCGGGAATCTCTTGGTCAACAACAACTGTGTCTTGAAGGTAGGTTTGTAAATTATGTGTATTAGCCCTTACAATGCCGGACAAGCATGACTTTCTCAAACATGGTTGAATGATCTGTGGTCCGACGAGACAAAATGCAAAATGTGTTTTGTGCGAAGCCACGTGATAGTGGCAGCGGCATCCCGGGATTCTCCTGTCATTGTCGTTTCAGATCTGTGACTTTGGCCTTGCCCGGGTGGAGGAGCTGGACGAGTCGCGTCACATGACCCAGGAGGTGGTCACGCAGTACTACCGAGCCCCGGAGATCCTGATGGGCAGCCGGCACTACTCCAAAGCCATCGACGTCTGGTCCGTGGGCTGCATCTTCGCCGAGCTACTGGGCCGACGAATCCTCTTCCAGGCTCAGAGTCCCATCCAGCAGGTACTGCAGGTGCCCTCCCTGGGCCTGTTCTGGACACCAGGACCTGTTTCCCCAACCTTTTAGATGGCTTGTCAGCAGTTGTGGGTGCTTTCCAGCAGGGTAGACCTGACATGAACGTACCGTGTCAAATTTATTTTTGGTTCCCCAGTATTATACGTCCACAGTGCGTTTGTCCAGGGTAGGAACTTGTTCTGGTAGAATTGGTCGCATCGTAGGGGAAGACTGAATTTGCATTGAGAAATTATGAGCTTGGAGCGGCTGATGGTGTCATGATTACGGTGACGACTTGGAACTGAAAAGTTGCCGGTTCAAGCTGTTGTATCCATGAGAAAGGTATTTCATCTGAATTGCTTCAGTTAATATCCAGCTCTATAAGTGGATGCATGTAGAAATTGTAAGCTGTGAAATTGTAAGTCGCTTTGAATAAAAGTGTGTACTAAGGAACAGACTTGTGATTTGTAGAGAATTCACTCCCAACTGGGGTCAGGGGTGATGCAGACCCATTATTGAGCTCACCTCGCTCACTCTCTATTTCTCTTTCAGCTGGACCTGATCACCGACCTTCTTGGAACACCATGTCTGGAGGCCATGAGAACAGCCTGTGAAGGAGCCAGGGCCCACATCCTTAGGAGCCCTCATAAACAGGTGGGTGTCATGGGGAAGTAAGTGACGTCGGTCACTTACTTACCGTGGTCATTAGAAATGGTTGAGGTTTGTTCTGTCGGGCTGTACTCGGAATCATTCAAGAAGAAATTAGATTTTTGATGCGAGTGAATGGTTTTTCCTTGTACTAGAGTGTAAAAGGATAGGCAGCAGCGTCTTTAGAGTTGCCGGCTGACACCATTGTGCTGTGTGGGCGTGAGTGCGCTTTCATTGATTTTACTCACGCCTTTCCCAATCTTTAAAAAAACCCAAACTCAAGTGCTGTGCCATGAGAATTGTGTTAATTTGTTGGTGTCATAGATATTAGTTTTAACCACTAAGATTTGAATGAGGTGAAGCTCGGGGGGGGTTACCACGAAGGCAGGGCTTTCTCCCCTTGGACAATTCACTATTTCTCGACTGATCCCACCATCCCACCACTCTTGTGCAGACTCACTCAGCCATATTTACAGACGTCCCCTGTACTGCCTGCTCTCACCCTTACAAACGAAAACATTCAAACGGCAGAGCTAACAGTTGCCTGAAGACAGTTGCTAATTTCATGAGGAGTGAGGATCACCAGCTTGGGAGGCATCTGGGCAATCCAGAAAACCTAATTAGAGCAAACACATTATTTCCAGAGCCTTTTTTTTCTAATCAAGTCTGTGAAAAGATGGGGAGGGGGGTAATTAGAGAGGTTAAAAATAACTTCTAAATTGTTCCTTAACCACACATCCACTTAAGCAAAGCCCATGCTTGCATTTAAGGCAGAAGGGCCTATTGTTTCGCGAGAGTAATGGCAGTCCAAAAGAAGCCTTTTACACGCTGCTCTCTTTAAATAAGTCTTCAATGAACAAGTCATGCCATACTTTCCACCATACAAAATCATCACTATACATGTTTTTTGCGGAAATGACAGATTTTTAGAGGTACTGCCAAGTCCACATTGCCAGTGAAGCCCTCTCCGACAGGAGGGTCTCTAAAGATTTGCAATAAAACTTGGTTTGATGTGTTACAGGTGGGCAGACTTTTTTGGGAGCTGATATTGTACACGAATAGTTAGGCATCTCCCATGGCAACACCTCTTGTTTTTCTCTTAAAGACATGCCTAACCCATGTCCCTCGTCTTACAGGATGTAGACACATTTCCACACAACTCAAGTTCCACACAACTCCACATAGGTTTTCCATCATTTCTTGTGATTGTAATTGCACCTTCTCAAAACATTTTTCTAAACAACAGATTTCCCCAGTCTCAGCTGCTCTGTGTGTAGAGACTGTAGCTTAAACCTTATCCGTTGCCCTCTGTGATACTGACCGTCTGCTGTGGGCAACTCAATGTGTCATTTCCTCTCTCTGCAGCCTTCACTTCCTGTCCTGTACACTTTGTCCAGCCAGGCCACCCACGAAGCCATTCACCTCCTATGTAGGATGCTGGTGTTTGACCCGGTGAGTGACTTTGAGTAAGGGACTCGGGAGTGGAGGGGCAGTTTGTGGGGATACAGAGAGGAATGTGGGCCAGTTCTCAGCCATGTGACCATGTGACGCTTTGGTCCGCGGGGGTGATAGCGTCAGATAAAAAATCTTATCTGATTTTGGTACTCCGTATGCTTCTGTTTATCATAGTTGTAACAGCTCCGTTCCAAATTTTTACCTTTCTTACGTATTCTATTTTACTTTTCTCACACCTATGCGCCTGTGTTAGTGTGTCACCCTAAATTGCAGGGTACAGGCAGGTAATATGTCGGACATGTACTTGTAGGTGGGGGCCCCGCCATGGGCAGCGTTACGATTTATTGCTGCCTTGTTTAAGTGACTGACTGAATTTGCAAGTCCATGAGTACCATGGACTCCAAATAAGACACAATGCATCGCTTTCATCTACAGCTCACCCACAGCTCACCCACAGCTCACCAACAGATCTTTAACTTTCAAGTCGGTCCACCTCAAAAGGCTGCTGGCTACATTTGTTTAGGTTGCAGCCAGGATAGGCAAAGCTCCTATTGGAGGTTTTTGTGAAAAAGCTCTCTAGGAAAAGAGACACGATGCTCCAAGGAAGCTCACCACTGTATATAGTGTCTTACAGTATTACTTAAAGAGCAGCATCTTACAGTATTACTTAAAGAGCAGTATCTTACAGTATTACTTAAAGAGCAGCATCTTACAGTATTACTTAAAGAGCAGTATCTTACAGTTTTGCATAAAGCGCAATATCTTACAATATTACTTAAAGAGCAGTATCTTACAGTATTACTTAAAGAGCAGTATCTTACAGTTTTGCATAAAGAGCAGCATCTTACAGTATTACTTAAAGAGCAGTATCTTACAGTATTACTTAAAGAGCAGCATCTTACAGTATTACTTAAAGAGCAGTATCTTACAGTTTTGCATAAAGCGCAATATCTTACAATATTACTTAAAGAGCAGTATCTTACAGTATTACTTAAAGAGCAGTATCTTACAGTTTTGCATAAAGAGCAGTATCTTATAGTTTTGCATAAAGAGCAGTATCTCACAGTTTTGCATAAAGAGCAGTATCTCACAGTTTTGCATATAGAGCAGTATCTTACAGTTTTGCATAAAGAGCAGTACCTTACAGTTTTGCATAAAGAGCAGTATCTCACAGTTTTGCATAAAGAGCAGTATCTCACAGTTTTGCATAAAGAGCAGTATCTCACAGTTTTGCATAAAGAGCAGTATCTTACAGTATTACTTAAAGAGCAGTATCTTACAGTATTACATAAAGAGCAGTATCTTACAGTATTACATAAAGAGCAAATTTAAATACATTTTGACTATCATTGTGGCAATACATCCAAATGCATTTAAACCGACGTTTTTTTTATAATCCTTGCTAAGTGTTGCAACAAATCATGGCGGTATGGAGAAAGTCGAGACAAAATTGCCCAAGCTTTGTTCGGAAACGATTCACTGCCTTTGCGCCCAGATTTAAGCATGGCTGTTTTCGGCCTGTGCAGGCCACGCGGATCTCAGCCAAGGATGCCCTGGCCCACCCCTACCTGGATGAGGGCAGGCTGCGCTACCACACCTGCATGTGCCAGTGCTGCCGCTCCACCACGTCCGGACGGGTCTACACCCGCGACTTTGAGCCCACCGCCGGCGCCAAGTTCGACGACGGCTTCGAGAAAAACCTCAGCTCCGTGCGGCAGGTCAAAGGTCAGTAGCCAGTGCCTCCTCTCCCTTCCCCTCCGCCCCCCTTACAATACGCATGCGTGTGCTCAGACACACACACACACACACACATAGTCAACAGAGCGAAAAGCAATGATCAGGGGCACAGGAAGGGCCTCCAATTCATCAGGTAGGCCATAAATGCCACCCCCGTTTCAACGGTTGTGTTTTCGAGCAGCACCACCCAGCTGAGATTCCCCTGCATGTAGTAGAGCATGCTGGTTGCCACCCTGTGAGACACCGAAAGGAAATCATTTTTTATTTTACGGCCTGTTCTTCTCCCCGGGGGGCCTGGACCTGTGATGTTCCACTCTGTCAGCAAGTATCGCAGAATCTTTTGTATCAGATCAGTGCTTATCCCAGAGGTGTCCCACCAATTACAGCCTAGCCCTCCTGCGACACTGCCAGTCCTATCCTTAGTCCCCAGTGTCAGTGTCGCCCTCGAGTGCGCACACGGCTTCTCTTTCATAGTAAACCACAGGTACGTTAATTGTTTGGAATGTAAAGATGTTCCCTGCCTGGAAAATGGTCCTCCAGGGAGGGTGCCGGGTGTTTCAGCTTGTTACTATGGAACAACGTGTCCGTGACTCGGGTCACAGTCACGGCCAATGGTGCAGGTCAGAGTGACGATCTCCTCTACCTGCTTCCCAGAGATCATTCACCACTTCATCCAAGAGCAGCAAATTGGGAGCCGGGTGCCACTCTGCATCAACCCGCAGTCGGCGACCTTCAAGAGCTTTATCAGGTATTTCCATCAGCCGACCGCTCACGTAGGCTCGTGTTTCACTCCATGCATCCAAAGCAACGGAGACGGTACGGTTTTACGCGTTTGCATGGCACGGTCAGGTACGCTGCCTAGCAGGGAAACAGTGGGCCTAAGTCTATCCTTTATTTATTTAACCCCAAAACTTCAACAGCATTATACACACAGAGAGAGGAATCGCTTCTTAAAAACTCTTAAAAAAAGAAAAAAAATGTGTCTAACTTGACAATATTACATAGCTATTTCCATCTGTAAGAAACCATATATACCATACAGGCAATGTTTTTAGACCTGAAACACACAGACTGTAGTAAAGGTCTGCAGCCATTAGCGGAAAGCGTACAGGACCTTATTGCTCTCAGTGGCCTCTCGCGGGGCAGGATCCAGCAATGATGTGGCGTTTCCCCCTGTTTTCCTTCCGTCGATGCAGCTCCACGGTGGCCCAGCCGTCAGAAATGCCCCCGTCGCCCCTTGTGTGGGAGTAGACCACAGACACGCACGCCCCTAACCAGCCCCCACTGCCGACTACTGAGGACCTGGCAAAACAACATAGTTTTTCACTGGAGTCTAGGACTGGCAATGTTTATCCTGTGTGTACTGTAATCATAACTAATGAGGCTTGTAAAAAGTGAACCGCTGCTAACGGGTGTCTGGGAAGGTGGGAAGGATTAGGGCAGGCGCTGAGACACGTGCGTGTGCTGGTGTCCGGGTAGACCTTGCCGTAGCGGATAGACAGTGTTCGTAACACACCTGCGCACGTATTGGCACACGCCTGGAGAGAAGTCTATGTCAGAGGGTTACTCCGGGAACTGAGGCTGCAGGGAGTGCATCAAGACAGGGCCCGTCAGCGATCACTGTTACCCCGGCCACGTGCCCCACCCTACTGAGGATCGATGTGATGGTGGGCTTTGCGTTTAACCTGTGGAACGACGCATTTGCCAGGGCACCATCTGGTCCTCTTCTGTGCCGGCTCTCTCCCCAGAGGCACTGAGGGCTCGCCCCGGGTCCATCCCCACGGGTCCTACAGTGTACATTCGGGTGCCACAGGCTGTATCGGGAGCATGTCTTTGCGAGGCAGCGAACCGTACAGCAGCTAATGGGGAAAGCAGCTTGTTTAGTGTTGACGTGTGATAACTAACCCTTTGGGTTTCTGCTGACCTGCTTTTCCTTAGCACTGGAAGAAGACTATCAGTGGGCCTATGGTGGGGCGTCCCAAGGGTTTAAATATTCAGATCGACAAGTGCTGGTGAGGAGGATGATGTGTGCAGCGCAGATAACCCAAACAAGACTTCCCTGAAACATGGATGGATGAACAAAGTAAACATAGGCTTCAGTTATGCCTGAACGCTGAAGTAAAATCTATCCCCTGCAATAACACTTTCTCTATACTAACTATACTCTTCCAGGGAACCCACCATGACTGAAGGAACCGGCTTAATTATCCCCAGCCAGACTGAAAGAGTCCATTGGCCCTCAGAATGAGCAAACCGTCAATTAAGCTGCACCCCACCGCTAGGCCGCTATATGTAATATGTAAAAAATTTAATGATATACCGTATCAAATTCCAACCGCATATAATTATAAATAGATATATATATAATACAGAAATTACATTTTCCCAACATACTTCACAAATAGTAGTATCCCCCAACCCACCAGCCTTAATCCATGTATCATGGCTGAAACCTGGAAGGACTTCTCCTTCTCTAATGCCAGACATAACAGATGCAAGCAGTCCGTAACAGATGCTGGTCCGTAACAGATGCTGGTCCGTAACAGATGCAAACGAATGGAAAGATAAAACCAGACCAAAAAAACGTAGTTGTTCTAATTTAAAGGGAATAATGTTTTGCACGCCAGAAATACTTAACAGCAAGCAGAACTGTTCTGGAAAGACCTAATTCACTTCGTAAGCCCCACTACAGTGCCTAAAAGAGGAGAGAGGGCCTGTAATGTTTGAGTTGTCTCTCCAACCAAGAACCAAAGACATATCGCTTGGGTGACCTAGCTGTTTGTGGTTGGGGTTAGGGAGAGACTTCACTTTGAGAAAATGGACAGAACTCTGGAGAGCTGGACGGCAAATGTTCTCATCTGTATGTTAATTACACGGGTGAATTGCTCCATAATATCTACAAAGTAAATATTTAATATATTTTAAAGTTTGGATTTTGATTATAATGCGTTTTGATTATATAACCCTCAGAGTAAGATATGTAAATAGATGAGAAATGTATATCTCTGAAAACAGTTGTTCAGTAGCACTGCAGGTAAGGTAGAAGGTAGCAATGAAGAAATAGTCTATACATTTTAGGGCTGTGAATGTCAATTTGATTTTTGAGGCTGATATATGTAAATGTATATTTTCTGTTATTTTTACTCCCTACACTGGACAGAGATAATAAAATTACTGCAGGCGTAACTGGTTATGTTAATTCTGTTTCACAGATATGTGGAAATAAGTATCAAAGAGGTATTATTTTTTGTTGTCATTGCTAGTTTGCCCCTTTTCACGTATTTTATTAGTACTGTTTAAACCAGAATTCCTAATGCTTTAGGAAAAACACTGAATTATTGTACGTCTACGAATGGGATTGGTCTCTCTCGAGCGCTGGAGCTCAGTGACGTCACTGTTTCCCCTACGCGTATTTATTTTAATGTATCGATATTAAACTTGAATGCTCCCCCCTCAAGCTTTGCGACTGTACGATACATGTGGATCGAAATTAGATGGTTAAAACGCCTTAGATCCACGTGTTTCTAACCGTGAATAGATTCTGGACTATTGCAAACCAGGCCTTTTTATATTACCTTTTAACTTGATTTAAACCTCAATTTTGGGGTAATGTTACCTAAATCAGAAGAAACAATGGGTTTTAATCTGTAATATTGAAATAAATTATAATAACCTGACTAAGATATTGGCTTGCACGCCACGAGAATGAAGAATGCTTCCTTTGAAGGCAAACCCTGAGGCAAAGTGTCCACATTTTAAAAATGTAGATCTGTGAGTAGTTTTGAAAAACACATTAAAATGTTACACGTCATATTATTTTATTTTATTTTTTCGACAACTCATTTTATTTGGGAACAGTGGGTTTGGCAAATTGCTGAATTTTGTTGTTTGCTTCCACCTAGTGGTATATTTGTGGAAAGAAAATGTGTCATTTAGAGTGCGTGCATTAGAGTGTAAATGAATTTCTAGATATCTCAAACTAAGTCCATTTCACGATGTTTTAAATTCAATTTAAGATATCTCAAATTAAACAGGAAGTTTAATTACATTTTAATTTAATTTTAGTTATCCAATTTATAGTCATAATTATAGATATATCGAAATGGAACTTTAAATTAGATTTCTTTAATCGAAATTTAGATGTCTCAAATTACATTTGATATATGTGAAATGCAATTCGAGACATCTTGGAATGAATTTAGCATGAGATATCTGCAATTCAATATATCTTGAAATGCATTTTGGGATATCACAAAAAGACAATTTGGCTTGCCATAGTTTATTGGTAGGAGCTTATTGTTGATGGCCCACAGACCAATACAGTTTCAATATCCACAGATTCAATATTGATATATTGAACCAAACTGGATCAGCTTTCGGGCTGCCAAGCCTGTGTATCCGATGTATGACTGAAAAAATAACTTTTTTTATCCTGTGCCGTTTTGTACAGATAATAGACTAAAAAATAAGACATTAAAGAGTTCGATGATTTACTTTCAACAGATTGTCTTACGCTGTATAATGGGCTTAATGTTAATGTTAATTGTTCCATTTTATTTGATTTCCATGTTTATCCTTGGTTTGAAAAAAATAAGTACCTCTTTTAACCACAAGGTGTCCCCGGTGGTTGTATAATTTCACATGTCAGTAAAATAGTTTTGGCTGCTTGTACGGAAACTATTTTGGGTTGTCAAGGGGCTCAATTAGTGTTAAAAAAAGCCTACTACAACCTGGAGCTTGAGAAAATAATCAACTGGAACAAGCTGGCTTCAGTTGTAATGAATGTTTGGAAAATTAACAGCTGTGGTTGAGTGGTTTTCTTAGTTTAGTCGCTCTTTTCCACAATTAGCTCTTTTTAAGCTAATAAATCAATCACATCATAATACGATGCTAAAGTATCTTGAAAAATCGCATGTGCAGCAATATTAGGTTATTTAACGTTGGGTTTAAAAGCCCCTGTTGTAACATTGAAACCGTTGTTATTTTCACAAGTATTATTATCGTGCTGTTATGAAGTGGTTTGATTCTTTATTTGGTCAAATTCAAAATTCAAAGAATTTTAGGCTAAAGAGACTTGCTAAGTAATACTAGATTCGCCTTATTTTAAAGGAGACTGAAATATTAAGCTAATATTAACAATGTGAATATAGAATGAGAGGGTTTGGGTCCAGACCACGTAAAATAAACTAAGAAATAATTTTCTTGTAATATATTCTTTTACTGACAATCACACAAACCAATCTAATGCTCTTTTATATATATGAGAGCTGCTTTATAAACCTATATTTCAAAAGACTTATTACTAATCACAGCAGTGTTACAATGTTAGCAGCTGCTTTATATATCAGCTGTATTACAGTTGTGCTACAGTGATTTTATTTCTCTGGCCAATCTAGTCTCATGGAAAATCCCCACATCCCTCCTAATCTGTGTCAGTTTTATCTTTGGAGATGGTATTTGTCCTTTATCACAGAACAGTGTACAGTTTAATCTCCTGCCTCACAAAGCATTTATAATCCATAACAATCTTTTTACATTTTACCCTGAAACTTGTTTGGCTATAAATCAGTGTAAAGGAGCATTCATAGTGCTTTAATTTTGTAAGGAAGTGATGTCCCTTCTGCAAATACATTTATCTTCTGAATCTTCTTTATCATTTATAAATCAAAGGGAAATTGCACATATAAGTATTCTCTTTGGATGTCCTATTAAATATTCATGAAATATATATTAAAATCTCACATTTTGTTATGCGTGAAGTGTATAATTTAGATTCATATTCAATATGTCATGTGTTTTCACATAAGTGTTTACAGAACATCTGACATAAGGATTTATATCAATAAACAATCAGTGCTTATAAGATGAAATATCACACCTTATAAATTATTATGATTGAATTCACATGCAGATTCCCACATGTTTATTGCCTGTCTCTGACAATCATAGTTTCTCACTGGAATCATAGTAATAAAATTAAGGATTGAGCTTCTCCTGTTCAACCTTAATCATGTCCTCTCGATCTGATTCCATTTTCCAATTTTCGAATTAGCTAAAATTTGAAACCTATCTTAGTTCAGTGGAATTCTTAGAGCATCGTTGAATATTAAAGTACTCAAATTATTACAGCTAAGCCTGGCTAATGCTGTCATCAGAATCGCTGCAATACTAAATTAACTGAGACTGGTCTATATGCCTATAAATATTGATGCAATCTGAACTGAGAAATGTACTCGCTGATACTCACCAGTTAGCTGTCATTTATCACTATCAGCAGCTTAATGAACCCTCGCACCCAGCTCTGTGGCCCCTCAGACATGGAAGCTAAACGGTCCTGCAGGTCCTGCTTAAGATGTGGATTTCGGTGACATTTCTGTGTAGGATGATGAAGATGCTGCTGACTTCATCATGTTGTCCAACAGGGAGTGTGTAAGTTTTGGAAAGTGAACAGGTGAACATGTCCTTTCACCTTCTCATACTGCAAAACATGCGTTTCTACTCTACTGCCGTGATGGTTTGTGTTGTTCTGATGTGGCAGAACTAAGAGGGTCTTTTCTTTCTGTTT
>JAOYSI010073250.1:3635-20219 GCA_025775065.1 Hiodon alosoides
CTGTGTGACGAGACGGTAGGCTGCCGAAGCTCTTGTCTGACGAGACGGTAGACTGCTGAAGCTCTTGTCTGACGAGATGGTAGGCTGCTGAAGCTCTTGTCTGATGAGACGGTAGACTGCTGAAGCTCTTCTCTGACGAGACGGTAGGCTGCTGAAGCTCTTGTCTGACGAGACGGTAGGCTGCTGGAGCTCCTGTGTGACGAGACGGTAGGCTGCCGAAGCTCTTGTCTGACGAGACGGTAGACTGCTGAAGCTCTTGTCTGACGAGACGGTAGGCTGCTGAAGCTCTTCTCTGACGAGACGGTAGACTGCTGAAGCTCTTGTCTGACGAGACGGTAGGCTGCTGGAGCTCCTGTGTGACGAGACGGTAGACTGCTGAATGTCTTGTCTGACGAGACGGTAGGCTGCTGAAGCTCTTGTCTGACGAGACGTTAGGCTGCCGAAGCGCTTCTCTGACGAGACGGTAGGCTGCTGAAGCTCTTGTCTGATGAGACGGTAGGCTGTTGAAGCTCTTGTCTGACGAGACGGTTGGCTGCTGAAGCTCTTGTGTGACGTTGTTGGGTTGGGGACCTGCCAGCAGGAGTTCAGCAGTGAAGGGAAAGGAAACCCTTGTTTAGACATATCGATACATATCTGTTTATTAGACAAACGTGCCACCGCAGGAAGCTATTTAACATTGGCCATTATTGGCACTATCTTGACTTGATGGCCACCAGTAAGGTCTAAATTAATCTGATTTAAAGATATTATTTAAAAGCTTTTGTCTTTTATAATGCATTACAGTATAACTGTGACAGAGGTAGACAGAAAAGAGAAAGCAGGGTTGAAGAGAAGGTTTCTTATTTTGCTTCCTATTTCCTCCTGTTTCAGGGTTTTTTAATTGAGAGTAAACTTCTAAAACTACTCTCCCCCCTGGAGAAAGATGAGCAGTCCCTTATGAAGCTGGATTCTATATTTTCGGTATGACATGATTTCAGAAAAGCCTTCACATAAAATGCTTTGTGCATTTTTGCCTAGTTCTCAGTACACATCATTTATTCCATACAGTAGATCAATTTAACACAGATCTGGCTGTACTTTTCAAGGCATTGCAGATTGAGAATCAGCAGGATCTGTACAAACTGGCCAATTTCTTCGTTAAGTATAAACATCAGAAGGAGCCAGAGGAGGTAAGATAAACTGATGTTAATTAATGTTAATTTGGAGTGATGACTGAATGTGTGTTATTAAGCAGCATCTAAATATTGATGAGTAACCCCTTTTGGTTTCAGATAGAACCGCGTCTGTACTAGCAATGAATACATGGCCTGTTACCATATTGAGTTACCATGTTAAATTTGAAACGTTTTGTCTCAGAACAATTACTCATTAACGTCAGATTGCTTTTTTCCTTCCCAAGATTGTATTTGAGAGTGGACATTTCTTGTTTTTCAGGGTGAACAGTTCTGCTCCGAGGAAGAGGAGGAGCACGGAGTGGACAGCAGGGCCCAGGAGCTCATTCACCCCAACGACGTCCTGCCAGCCCTTCTGGCCTTCACCGCAGAGCACTGCCAGCCAAGGTGAGCAGGGGGGCACTGCCAGCCCGGGTGAGCAGGGGGTACTGCCAGCCCGGGTGAGCGGGGGGGCACTGCCAGCCCGGGTGAGCAGGGGGCACGGGCAGCCTCCCTGGACGCCATATGTCTGCCTTCCCGGCCGCACTGGAGAGGAGGACCATTCCGGCCACTTGCGGTAATTAATGAATAACAAAAGGTTTTATGGGTTTATATATCCCCCACATCAGCAGTGTGTGATAGTTAATGTGTGATGGTCTCTTGCATAATGAGGGGGCATCGAGGCCTTGCCTTTTGATTGGTCACTTCCTTTTGAAACTTTTTGAAAGACTTTTTTCAGAGAATTAGTATCCAATTTGCAAAACAACCTAGCCATGAGCATAATGTTATCACAATCTGATTACAGTAGTTATAGCTCATTACAGTAGCTCCTTTTTAAAAGCTGCCGCTGTGAATTCATGCCTGAGAAAAGGAAGAGAGGTTACTCTGAAGTAATTGGTTTAGCAGGCAAGCCATTCATCTCTTTTTGTTGGAGCTGCATAAAGGGCAGAACATGAATTCGGACTGGCTCAGTGTGTGAGAAGACTTCCACTGTCATTCCAGAGGGATTCAGCAACCCAACACCCTGAGTTTTCAGGAAAGGGACGACTCGGGAGATGCAGCATACTGGGAGTCCATGGCCAACGTCATCCCAGAGTCCAAGCTGAAAGTCTGGGATGCCTTGGAGAGCGCCCTGGAAAAGTATCAGTGCGTGCTTTTATCCAATCCTTTCACTAATGTTGCCTGGTCAAACGGGTTGCATGGAGAATATGGTCATTCCCTTAACCTCATATGTAATGATTTTCGTGACTGATTGGAGGTTTAAGTACTTGAGTGGTACGGATATTTTTGGGAACACTTCTCCCAGTCTCACCCTAAACTGTCTGTTTGCTCGCAGTACTGTGCTGAATGAGAGGTCAAAGGTGCTTTTGGAGACACAAAGTCTGCAGCAGCAGAACACAGAGTTGCGCATGTTGCTGCATCAGCACGTCAACTCCAGGGTAAGTCCTGACGTCGTTTAGCCTTGGCCCGTGAGAGACCAAGCTTGTATTGAAATGTTACAACTGAGAGTTCTATTAAGTGAGCCAGGTTTCATTTTAAATTTAAATCCACAGTCACAGGAGAAAGAAGAGATTTTGCGTTGCGTTGGAGTGGGAGTTGTGTTTGAATGAAAACATTGGTGGCATTTGTAGGCGTTTGGCGCTTGATATTAAAGTGTAAAAATAGCTTTCCGTGCAAATAGAAAAATGGAAATCATATGCAAAGTGTTAAAAGCCACCATCCGTCAATCTGTCTTTCCGTTTGTCTGAGGCCGCTTGTCCAATTCAGGGTGCCAGAGCCGACCGGCATCAGACAACCAGAATTGTCTTTATTGATTTGTTTCTTTGGTCTTTCTACTATAAGTCCATACAGTCTTGTCAACATATAACATTTTTATGATTTCTTATTCAAATCTAGCCTTCGTTGAAATGGAAAAACTATGTAGGCTCTTTACACTGAAACCAAGACTGCTTTTATGTTTTGAATAAACTGCTATAATGGCCTCCTTCCATTGACAGGTGAATGCTGAATTAGAAATTCCTCCTACACAGGTAACGCAGCTTGGACCTGGGAGGTTCAATCTCTGAGTGATAAAATGGCTACTTACTGAATAGAAAAATCTAGGTAAACAGTTACTGCTTTGCTTT
The DNA here is from genome assembly GCA_025775065.1 of Hiodon alosoides. Taxonomy (NCBI): domain Eukaryota; kingdom Metazoa; phylum Chordata; class Actinopteri; order Hiodontiformes; family Hiodontidae; genus Hiodon; species Hiodon alosoides. The sequence continues at coordinate 6,913 of JAOYSI010073250.1, forward strand.
CTGTTGAAATTATATATAATTTTGAAAATATGAATGAAAAGAATTAGCAAACCCGGTAATTTACTGAATTATATACATATTTGATTTATAGACGCAAATAAAATAAAAATTTGAAGCAGCTGAAGTGAAGTGTCCTGTTGATAAATGTATAACAACAAAATCACAACGCTAATGATATGTATGTAATTAATGCTGTTTTTTATTTATTTTATTAGACAGCTGAATATATTTTAATAGAAAAAAATTTAATAAGATATTTCAGTGATATTTCAACTAAAACATAGTCATTCGTAATACATATACATTTTTGTATAAATTTCTATTACAAAACACAGCATTGGGGCGATTTGTGTTTTATTGTATTGATCCATGTATATCACTCACATTTAGGGCAAAAATGACCTTCAGAGGAACAAGAATAAAGTCAACATTTTGAACTGGACATTTGTCTGTGTTGTTGGGCTTCCCTGCTGTGCTGAATTAGGCCAGGATCACTTGGTTTCATGTAGTGAAACAGGGAAATATGGCAACAAACTGACAATATTTCAAATAGAAAGGAACATAAAATCAACCCGCCTACACTTGCTTCACTGATGATGACACAATGTAACCATTTAAACTATAAAATATCACTAAAAGTGCTTTCTTTTAGGAACTACCAAAAGAATACCAAATATTGACCGTATTATGACCGAGAGTAGAGAGGAACCCTACTCTACATAATCATGTTTGTTTTATCATTTTTTCTCACCATTCTTACTGGATGTCTGTTATCAAATGCTATTATTATATCATTTATTTTATTAGCTGCCACTTTAACGCAGAGTGATTAATAGTTTTTATACTGGGCCAACCTGCTCGAGTTGTATACTTATGGTTGTTTATGGATGACAGCCATTTAGTTCTAGGGATTTAAACCTTGACCACTGACCTACCTATGCCAGCTCTTTTGGGGTGGCTATTGGCTTTTGAGGACCAATCACCCACCGACGTTAAAAATCTTCCTGCTAAGAGCGGCAGGCATTGAGAAGACCAGCAGCCCCAGAAAGAGCGTCACGAGGAGAACCAGAGCCAGTCCCACACAGTGGAGTTTGTAGCGACGCCAGGCCAGGAGACAGGCGACGCGGAAAGGATTCATCAGCCAAGACATACTGGTGTTGGGTCGACTGAAAAGACACCCGGGGAAATCAAAACTCATGTATCCCTTTTATTTGTCCTCATTTTCATACAGACAGAAATACTGCACACTAGAACAAATAAATATAAACTCTATCATATAAACAAGCAAGAATCAGTGCAAACGGTTTTTTTTTTTTTAACAGCCACTTAACCAAAGTACTTAAATATAAATGACGTCTGACTATAGTTTAAGCTAGAGCAAACTGTTGGAAGAGCACAGCAAACCAAGATCATTAGACCATGGGGAGGTGAGTTTGCATGGTCGTTTTAACAATGACTGCCTTTCCCTCAAAGGAGACCTTCACAATGTGATAAAGAAAAACTCCCTTTTTAACTTTGCTATAAATGCTTCTGTTTCAGGTCAATCATTATTAATATATACCCTTATTAGCCATGTTTATTTATGCACAAATGTGTACCTTATCCTGATAAAGGCTAGGTAACATGAAGCACTAAATATACATATACATTTTCTTTTCATTTTTGTCTCAAGATACAAATGAAAATGCCATCCTTTTTCTTGGTTAAGATGTTTAACGTTCATTTTCTTTTGTCAACCTAATATCTTTTTCAAGTTTTTCAATGCAGTTCAAAATTTAAGAATTTCCAGATTCTCATCAGACAAGGGGTTCCTTTTTTTGTGCTACACAGATTTTTGTAGTACCGTAGTAGTAGGTGAATATAGTACCATACCATAGTTGTAGGTGACTATTCCTTTCATTGGAAACATTTGTAAAGACCGAAACATGTACAACTACACATCCAAGTTGTATAGTTTGGAATTCATACTCATGGAAGGCTTGCAACATTACCTTGACAACGTAAAAATATGATGATGATGATGATGATTATTATTATTATTATTATTATTATTAATTATTAAGTTAGACTTTAATAACTTATACCACAGCTGCATGCTTCTTTCATTGTCTGTAAAAATACAAGTATTTCTGTTAATTTCTACAGATTAAACATTACAATACTAAAGGCAAGTCAAAGCTGAATTCAATAATAAGGCAGTCATTAATTGTTTAAACACTATCACATAATATCTGTGATTTAAAACGTTAAATTCAAAACTAGTCAAACTGATGTCCATAAATTAATCTATTTATTTTAAATAGCTTTTTTCTTAAAATGTCAGATTTTTAAAATATTCTCTATTGTTAAATTAATAAGTATGTTGTTCATTAACATTCTGGTTGTTCTTTAATGACCAACTGTGCAAAGTTCACAAGACAATTAAAACAAGGTTGACCTCCTAAAAAAGGTATATAAATGTTCTCAGACAAGGTGCAGATTCCATGCAATATTCGAGTTACCAGCTAAGTAGCTTGTCGCATTAAACGTTCCTAAAAAAACGTTTCCAAAAGCATTATATCTCAGAGAAGAAAAAGGGGGAATGAGCCAAGCGTGGGTAGTGGTGTCAGCGGTGGGATACAGAAGCGGGGGATTGATCGTAATGCCAGGAAGCCTTTTGGGTCAACAAAGTTGAGGGCGTGGCTGGAGGTCAGGGAAGGGTGCGTAGAAGGCAGTCCTCCACCTTCAGGCCCCCAGGAGCTTCTTCACCAGGTAGCCAGGCATGCTGTACAGGAAGAGGCCGAGCATGGCCAGCAGCAGCAGGGCCAGCACTATCTTAATGATCAGCCACTTGTAGCGATTGCAAATGAGGTAACGGATCGCTTTAAGGGGACTGAGGAACCACAGGAAGGTGGTGTCGGGCCGGCTGTTAAAGGTGAAAATGGGAAGGAGGGCAGAGAAATGGACACGTTAAGCAAATGTTAGCGGTTAAAAAAGCAATGATCGGTTACAAAGGCATCTGTCAAAAAGTGATCGTATGTGCCGGCCATCGCGTTCCTTGTTGTTACTGTACGACTTTCGTTAACTGAAAATGATCCTGGTTTTTATTCTTTAGATTCAGTTGATGCATAATATCTGAGAATTAACTCAGATCTAGTAAGGCATTCTGGGGATGATGAAATATTATCCATAAGTATAATCTCTTCACTGTGTTTTATCATTTTTTCTCAAGTTGATTTTTTAAGGGGCTGGAGAACCACAACAGAGTGACAAAACGCATGAGATGGAATTTAGCTGTCAATGAAACACAACTGAAAACAACGCATTTCAGTGAGGGAAAATAAATTGTGTCCGCCCCACCGTTTACAGGAAATCATACTTAATCAAAAATCATAATCAAATGTGTTGGTTCATTTAAAAAAAACCAGAGCAAAGCAACGTTCAAAAAAAAAAGAAAGAGGTGAGATGACAGAAAGAGACGGAGGAATACAAGGAAGAGAAGAAAGGTGGGTGAAGGCTACCCGTTGGCTTCCTCCTCAGGCTCCGAGAAGTTTCTTGACCAGGTAACCAGGTATGGAGTAAAGGAAGAGGCCCAGCAAAAGGAGCAGCAGTATCAGAGCAAGGGCTTTCAGGATCAGCCAGCGGTAGTTGTGCCAGATGAAGTATCGGATGGACTTCAAGGGGTTCAAGAACCAGATAAGGCTTGTATCCGGTCGACTATCGTTCCAAAGGGACGGATGGAGGTTTTAAAAAAAATGGTTGAATTGAAGGGAAAAGGTGTTAGAGGTCAAACAAGAATGAGTCAGGGGGAAATGCTAAGAAACAAAGAGGCGTGAGTATTAAAGTATTAAAGAAAATAAGAGTCCCCAAGAGTACACAGTCCCATACAAAACAGTAGTCTTTGTCACTTGTGTTGCCTTCTCCTCCCTTATCAACAGAGATGACCTTGTGCACAATTCAAGGCCACTTCGGGCAGCTTGATCTCAACCTAAACCCTTTTTAAAAAGACAGATTTCTGAAATCTGCTCCGTTTTCAACCAGCTGTACACCCTTGATTTTAACTGCAGCAGCACTACAACAGCCGGTCAGCAAAATTCAAATAAATTATGCACAATGTAAAAGCCCTATCTGTATAAGTGTGATGAAGATGAAGATGGACTTACTTTGGTTTCTCCAGGGGGTCTGGCTCATTGCGTCCCAGGCCTACAGGATTCTTCTCTGCTTCTTCGGCTGTCATGAGGTGCAGCTCTGCCTCAACTTTACCCTGTAAAGACAGCAGGGATTGTGGTAAAGTGCCAGGGTTCGACGAGTACCAACCACAGGAGTTCGTACTGAGTTCCTGATGTAGAACTGGAATATCCAGATTTGTGAGTTCAAAACTGAGCAACAGGGACGAACACCACAAACTCGCCATCGTACCTCCTGACATTAAAGCATTCAACTGATGTCTTTAAAGTTAACGTAATGTGTATTGGATTTTAGCTCTCCACTTCCAATCTTGTTTGACAATAAATTTGTGAACGCGGCAAGGTTGTGATTTACCGTGAGTTCCATTTCATCGTTTTCATCTCGAGCCACGAACGGCCACCAGCCCTTGACTCGCTTCTGCTTGAAGATGGAGATGGTAGGCAGCTCCTGTTCGTTCAGGATCATGTCAATGGAGCACTGCTTGGCCGACTTCGCCCCGCGAGGGAAGCGGTTCAGGTCCAGCTCAATAGCACCTGTGCAGGGAGAACCTCCGTCAGAAAACCATGGCATGAACTCAGTGTAGCTCTTCACAGCCGGATGTGCACACAGTGCGTAACTCGTTGACTGTCGGTCAAACAGCGTGCCGCCGCACCCAGGAAGTCGTCGGCCGAGAAGTGGTCGGCGTCCCACACTTGCATGGTGAGCCGGGCTGGGATCTTGTACTCTGTCTCGTCCCAGGAGAACATGGACTCCTTCTTTGAGATGACGATCCTCTCCTCAGCCATCAGGTAATCGAATGGGAAAACGTAGCGCCAGTTGAAGTTGCCCTCCCCGGTGAGTGAGTGATAGTGGACGTCGGTGTCCTGCTTGTCCTCCTGCTGTCCTTTCAGCCAGCTGGGACGGGGGACAGAGAGTGTATCAAAACCTTGCCCTCCCGTGCATGCCCTCACAGGTATGCTGAGTGCCCCGGGGCTAAAATAATAACCTCAGAATAATGATCAATTTCAATGGGGTGAAGGTAATCCAAAACGCAAATACAATCATCTTCAACAATATAATACTTGCACAAGACGTTCATTTTTTATAAAAAAACAAAACAAAACATAAATATACAGGGGATAGACAAACGAATGGAAAAAGCTCACGAAATATTAGTCGTTGCCTGAATTGCAAGTAAATTGCAGGATTATTAGAAATTATTTCAATTGCTAGACCAGGGATAACGCAACACGCATTTCACAGCTATCAACATCACTTTAGCGTTGAAATGCAATGTTCATTTATCAGGAGAGATGAAAGATCTACTCAAACAAATAGCGTGAACCAAAAGCATTAATAAATTGTTATTAAGCCCTAAAGAAATTAGTATATTTGCAAGGCAAATAAGCTCATGCTTTTTTCATCACATCAGACCTCTTTTGATAAATCAGGATGTACAATGTACAAAATAAGTTTTTTGAGAAAAAAAAAAGCCTTATGAAAAATATTAAACATCTGTAGCATGCCAGTTCCCAAAATGCAATAACATATAGCACTGGATGTTCTAAGCCCTTACTTATCTGTATGTACTATACCACTTATCTAAATATCTACAAAAGAGAGACCAATCAGCAGAAACCGCAATCATATTTTAACATATGTAAAATGTCTTATTGTATCTTACTTTGGTTGTGAAAAAAACGGCAGTGTAGCTGAAGATAATTTAGCATGATTTAATGATGATTTAAGCTTCTCAAATGAAGGGAGTTTCCGTTAATGATTCTACTAAATGCTGCTGATGTTCCAGGAAAAGTGGGCTGGCATCTTCTGCCATGAGGATCTGCTTTTCCAATGAGGCCGGTGAGCCAGGACTAGATCGCTAACGTAGCTAGTGCCCGCTTTCGGAAAGGCAGGCCGGTTTGTCTACAGCGCCGCAGGAGACAGCGTAGGGCGGGGAGTTGGGAAGAAAAGCAGCCGTCCTGGCGGATGTACCTTACGGACAGGGGGTCGTCCAGGGACTACTTCTAACCATTACGTTCAGCTTATGTTTTTTGTAGCAGGCAAACTTTGATTTTAACAGCAAAGCAGTCTTGGCCTTCATACCGACTAATTCATTGTTTTTTTTTTTTATTCTGAGGATTGTTGAATTAAAAAAGACAACGTTTTTCAACACTTCAAGTTGCTCATTTTTTTGTTATTTTTTGTCATTTTGTTTCCCATGCTAACATCCATAATTATTTTATGCAAGATGACTTCCAAAAATTCTAAATATTTGTCAACTTCCTAACGAACAAAACCAAGCCTATTTAAACCAAATATGCCCCCAAAATGTTATGGGTACATTGATTGAAATTTGTGAAATATTAGAATATACTGAGAATATCAGGCCTTTTCACATTTCTAAGGCTAAAAGGAAACATATATTGATGATATGTGTAATTATTAAAAAAACATTATATTACATGAGGTCTTTCCTAGTTACACAAGACACTATCCACAACCTTAGAAAAATGCGATTTATGTCACTCAGTGCTAAATGCTACATGCGGGATGGCGTTGAAGTGTGCATGCGGGTGGGTAGTCTGAGTGAGGGTTTGCCATTGGACCAGTTTAACGAGCCATGCGGTGATGTCATCATTACCCCCTGACATAGATGTCAGACATCTTCTCCCCTGTCATGAAAGCATCATCTTCAAGAACTACTTCATCAGTGTTCCAAATAATAACACGTAGCTCATAACTAGACAACAGCACAGCAAAGACGCAGGAAAGAAGAGGAGAAAGGAACAAAAAAACAAAAAAGAACAATGATTAACACCAAAAGACCCGCTTTTTACAAAACGGGGCGCACGTGCGCCCGTACCTACCCACGAACAAAAATGTCACTGGATTTTTCCCCAGTGAAGTAATCATCGTCCTCCAGAATTACTTCGTCTGTATTCCAAATTATCACCCTTAGCTCATATCTGGCAGGAGGGAAAGGACAAAAAGTCATCTAGAGACAGCGTTGACAGAACCGAGGAGTTCTCATGAATTCTGCTCTTTTAGCCTGACAGCAAAAAAACCCTCAATAAGCCTGCCATTATTTCTCTGGTAAAGTAAACTGACTATTGTCGTGTTAATATCTCTGTTCAAGAAAAAAAAAAAAAAAAAAAACTCTTCCATATTTGGCATTCTGTTGATTTGCAGATCAAAATTGTAGTTCTGTTGATTTGCAGTTCCTGTGTAGAACTACCTGCAATATTGGTTTTAAAAAGACGCTGCAAACAGAGTTGGTGTTTAGTGTACCGTAAAGGAGTTCTTATCCTGGTTAGCAATAAACACAGACCTGATTTCAATGGTTAACTGTAAGTTATGTTAAGTGCAGTAAGTTAAAAGCAACTAAGGAAGGGTTTTTCCCTGAAAGACTCACCAAAAAAGAATGGTTAAAATATGACAAAAAAAATTTAACAGACAAATACATACATTATCAGACATATAAAAAACATTAAAACCTGCAATAAAGCACAATGGTTATTTATATAAATATCAATATATTCAATATAGTTGTTAAACACAAATTAAGCGGTAACTAAGTGGAATTCTGAACAGGGTAGAATGTAAATAATGCCTAGAATTATTCAGCAGTCACGAAATTAGAGAAAACCATATTACTAAGGGGAATGGGAAATTCATATGTATTACACTGCTGGCAATGCAAATACGTCGAAGACGTTCATTAAGTAATGTGTCTAAACATTGCATTGCATCTTCGTTTCTCCTTTCGATATTTAAATGTTAAAATATAGTGGTCAAAGACATAGCAGCACTTTACGACTATATAGCGTTCTCATCTACAGGTTGTTCTGAATTAGCTTCAGCTACAGTTGCTAACCTTCCTTTTATCTTTCGTCGGAAACGGCACATTTTGGAAACATAGGTGAGGCTGATCCAAAGCGCAGAACCTACCTCTTGGGTTTCCTGGGCGAGATGTCAATGGCAGGCCCAGGCGCAGGCATATCCATGGGGAACATGTCCACCCACATCTCTATCCTCCCCTGCAGGACGACATGTCAGCGAGCGCGGGGATTTTTAACACTCATTTTATTGCTGCCGAAATGCACTTAGCCGGAAAAAAAGGTTCTCAAGGCCCAAAGCAGAGGGTGTCGCACCTGTTCGATCCCGGGCTTGTCTGGGTTCAGGAGGGGCCTGGTCTCCACGTGCTCGGGGACCAACTTGCAGCCCACACGGGGCATCTCCTCCCAGTGCTTTAGTACCGTCAGGGCCAGATGTTCATCTGTCTGCTTCTTCAGACCTGTGGCGTGCGTCATAAAGACCATCGGCACTCAGGCCTCAACCCACGTCCTACACAACGCTCATCGCTTGTTCCCACGTCCTACACAACGCCCATCGCTTGTTCCCACGCCTCAACCCACGTCCTACACAACGCCCATCGCTTGTTCCCACGCCTCAACCCACGTCCTACACAACGGCCATCGCTTGTTCCCACGCCTCAACCCATGTCCTACACAACGCTCATCGCTTGTTCCCACGCCTCAACCCACGTCCTACACAACGCTCATCGCATGTTCCCACGCCTCAACCCACGTCCTACACAACGCCCATCGCTTGTTCCCACGCCTCAACCCACGTCCTACACAACGGCCATCGCTTGTTCCCACGCCTCAACCCATGTCCTACACAACGCTCATCGCTTGTTCCCACGCCTCAACCCACGTCCTACACAACGCTCATCGCATGTTCCCACGCCTCAACCCACGTCCTACACAACGCTCATCGCTTGTTCCCACACCTCATCCCTTATTCCACATCAGATTCCTCTGACCTCAGGACTCCCCCGGAGTCATTTCAATTAAATTGGGCCAGAATGAGAATCAATAAAGTGTAATCCGGTAGGTGCTTGTCTCTTTTGGATCAACAAATATGTTTGATGACGAATCGATGCCAATGCTTTCGAAGAGTAGAAATCTGAAAAATCTGGCAGAAATCTGAGCTGAATTTATCTATTGGCTGTGAGGCTGTGAGGATGACAAAGGTGACGAGTTCAGCGCTGAATTATTAATAATGTTGCGTTATAGATTTTCAGTACAAGATCGACATCAATGATTTAGTATCAAAGTGTGGGTGGATATACTGCTACAAGTTCTCCATCTCAGTCTGCACTGAATGACTTTGGTGCTATGACTCCACAAAATGAATGCTTCTCATCAGCTGCCGATGGAAAACGAACGCTTCCGCGAACTAACCGTTTTCGTCTTCGATCTCGGTCGGTCCCAGGAAGACCCGGTTGGACACCTTCACTCTCCCCCCGGGGCCATAGTGAGGACCGTCCACCTTGCCCTCCTTACACAGCTTGCTCAGGATCTGAGTGGGCTTAACGGCATCTCTCCACACATTGTAGCCATGGCTAAAGGGGCAAAACACACTTTTGTTTGTACAGGCGCAGTACAATTTCTGCCCAATGTGCATGAATTAATCTGTAACTAATAACAATCTGTAATTAATAATTTCTTTCAAAATCAATGAGGTCAAAATCTTTTTAGGGTTAGGGGAAGGATTTTATTACGCGTACAATAGCGCAGCACTGAAAACCCTTCGAACGGACTATACAAACCCCTCATAACAGGTTACTGTCAGAAATATAGGTGATTTACAGGAAACCCAGTTGTGGACGGGGAACGGGGGGCTCACATTGAGTAGTTGGACGCGATTCCACAGGTGGCCCTGTGCTTGCTATAATAGCGGTTCTCCAGGTCGATCTTGGTCTCTCCGATGAGGTCATCGGTGCCCACTAAGTCCCAGTCGTACACGGAGAGTGTCAGCATCGACTCCATGGGGAAGGTGGCTTCGATGTCAAACGACCTCAGGGGGAGACGGAGGAGGGTGAGGCGTGAAATCCTTGCTGCAGTGTGGAGCTTGACTGGGGGTCGGACTAAATCAAGCCCACGCATCATCACAATACATTCATTCGGGGTACCCAAACATAACTTTTCTCGTTCCGGGATGGGGGCGGGAAAATGTAGAGGGGCACAAGACATCAGCTGTCAACCAATTAGAGCTTACAATCCTGATTTTTAAACAGGACATGTCTGCTGGCAAAATTTACAGAATGCAATTAAAATATTTTCAACAGTATTAACAATAATATACAGCTATTATTATGTGAATAAATTTATCGGTGGTTGCATTTCTCTCGCTGGCATTTAATCTGGGTTTTTTTTTAATACAGATTTCATAGATTGTTGATTTCTGGAATGACATTTTGTTTGTGTTATTAGTAGCTTATTTGAACTACGTTCTATACTAAAGTATACATTTACTAATTACGTTGTCACTTTGATAATATTCTTGATGTTTTGTTCCTTTGAGGTAACCAGACAGGGGTGGGTTTCACTCAGCAGGTGTGGAACAAAGCAACAGGCTTGTATTTCTCATTAATATATCATCCTCATGTCCTACAAAACAGGCTGAATCTTTTTAATACTTGATGGGCTGTAGAGCGAAGCTCAAGGTATCTGAGATTACAGCTTTAAAACACCCCAATCAGTCAACATCTCTAATGATAACATCTCTGGCTTATTTTGTGCACCACTGTACGTGAGACAGAGATCTGTTCCCCAGGCCCAAACTCACTTTCCGAAGACTGGGTTCAGCTGTTTGGAGATGTAATTTTCTTTGTCTTTGACTTCAGTCTTTCCCAGTTTTATAGAAATGTAGGGATCTGCTTTCCCATTGATGTCAGCAGGATGGAGGTCAGTGGCCTAGAACATGGGTCCGGACACAGTATTATTATTATTATTATTATTATTATTATTATTAATTATGTAATTATTGTTACAGGTACCTACAAGTACCAACCCTAACCACGCACACGTAAACAAATGTACATACCCTAACCACGTACATACCCTAACCACGTACACACGGACGAGGATGTTGATTGGGTCGTTGTGCGGAATGCCCTGGAACATGCCCAGATTGGGGTCGAATCCCACTTCTTTGGAGAGTTCCTCTGGGAGCGGCAGTTTATACATGCACATGGATCCCTGTGACACACGTCCAGATGGAAAGACAGCCGGGTTACGTGCAGTGTGTCTGAACCAATCAGCACTATAGCCTAAGTCACCCACATGCAAGGAGAAATGAGTTCCGGCTCACTTAAATGTAATCTTTATTCCTCCATCACCAGCAGAAAGTGGGACTATGATAAACATTAATGCGTTGTACATGCTGAGTTTTCATTATCAGGACTTTCCCTGGGTCTGTTTAGTTTAAAGGTAATGTTCCTGTCATGGTAATACACTTACAAAACGAGCAACTTTGCCATCTGTCTGCTATGTCTCATTAGCAGCCATTATATTGTCAGGCACTGCGAACCTTCTCTGCGCTAAGTAACATCTTCAGTTTAAATGAACAAAATGTCTACAAGGTCTTCATGCATTTCCTCAGTCATACAGGTTCATGTCTCAGGCTAATTTCAATCCAACTGAATTCAAGTGGATCCATGTAATGAAAGGAACATACAAAATCCTGATATCATACCTTGAATCTACCAACGATCCTGTCGTCATCCGTCACGCTCTGGTCGTCATCATCTCCAGCCTTTCCCCGGAAAAGGCTGAACGTGTGCAGCCAATCTTCAAAGTTGTAAAACTCCATCTCCAGCTCCTTGTTGTACACCTGAGAGGGAGTTAGTGGGAGCATGTGGGGCCCTTTACTCTGACGTCACTAAGTACAAAGCTCCCCGAGAGCAGACCCCGAGAGCGGATCCCCGAGAGTGGATCCCGGGAGCGGATCCCGAGAGCAGAACCCGAGAGCGGATCCCCAAGAGTGGATCCCGGGAGCGGATCCCCGAGATCGGATCCCCGAGAGCGGATCCCAGGAGCGGATCCCGAGAGCAGAACCAGAGAGCGGATCCCCGAGATCGGATCCCCGAGAGCGGCTCCCGAGAGCGGATCCCCGAGATCGGATCCCCGAGAGCGGCTCCCGAGGGCGGTACCCCGAGAGCCATGTCTTGGTGAGCTCATGGGGGAAACTCACCAGTAGCTCGTCGATTTTGGGCTTACAGGAGCGCTTCTCCACCCCGTCCCCAGCCTGGTTTTTCTTCTTGTCCTTGGAGGCTCTGGCCTTCTCCTTTCCCTTCTCCCTGCCCTTGGTGCCTTTGGCAGGAGAGTCGTCAGGTTTGATGTCTGAATGCAGGGCAGGAGTGGGAGCGGGCGGAGGGCGACACAAAATCACTCTAGACAATGAATTCCACATGAAAGTTGTCGACAGCTCCTCTGGCAGTCGCCAGGATGAAAAGGAGACGGAGCGTCTTCAATCAAACGCTGAAATATTCCTCTACATTTTTCTAACCTGTTTTTCCAATGAAGAAACCACCACTTCTAAAGGTTTTATGAAGCCACCCGAATTCAACGTCACTTCATTTAATTTTGAATTAAGAACTCTGAACTTTTGATTTGTTGCTGCAACAGTCTGAAAATATTATAATATATATAATATAATTATAGTATCTTTCCTAGATAAACACAGGTTTCGTTGCTGGTAATTTTTGGATATATTCGGATATATATTTCATCCAACTTTCATGGCAGAGAAAGTAGATGACGATGGAAGAGACAGATGGAGCCATGAATCTGTGTTCATATTTAAACATGGAGCATAGAGGGGAGAGATGCTCAGTTCTGATCCCAGACAGAGGTTCACACAGACACCAAACACCATGAGAATGCTGTTTGGGTTATAAGATCAGTACAAATATATACACATATATATATATTTGTATGGATGTATGTATATCTCAGCTTGCTACTGGCTTGGTGGCAGAAAAAGAGGACAGGACAGAGACACAGACACATATTCTGGGTACTGACAGCCACCCAAACAGCAGGAGCTACCGTCCCGTATCGTCCAGGTTTACCTGATCCCTCAGCCGCAATCTCCAAGTCCTCCTTTTCTTCAGCTTCTGCCAGGGCCGCATCCTGTGCCCTGAGGTGCTGGAAAAGCACACATGTTGTTTCTCTGTGCGCTCTGTTCAGGCCCTATAAACACACATTGTTTCTCTGTGCGCTCTGTTCAGGCCCTATAAACACATGTTGTTTCTCTGTGCGCTCTGTTCAGGCCCTATAAACACATGTTGTTTCTCTGTGCGCTCTGTTCAG
>JAOYSI010073252.1:0-14314 GCA_025775065.1 Hiodon alosoides
TTTGCGACGTGTCGGTGCGGTTGTTGATGGTTGTGTAAATGTGGAGCTGCTCGATTTCCAGATGGGTGTAAATGGAGTTTTTGGTGAGATGGTGGGTTGGGGTACGAGTTGGTGGGGTGGTGGGTGTGTGTGGGGGACAAGGACGAGATGGTGGGGTGGGTTTTGTGTGGGGGATGAGATGGTGGGGTGGGTGTGTGGGGGGGGACAAGGTTTAAAAAGGTTGATCTGGTTCAGAAACCATTTCCCTGGTTTCTCCAGGTTCATATCACATGCTAGTTGAGAAGCTGCAAAGCCTATCAAATCTGTTACTCGTGAGTATCTGAGACCCCTTTCACTCACAGGGACTCGGTAAAGTCAGTTGCCAAACGAGTCTTCCCATACTCTTAATGCGCAGTTAAGAATTGACATGTAGAATGAACCATAAGCGTGATCCAATGTGTAGAAGATGACATTACTGTCCATCGCCGGTTGTAGACGGGAGCGTTTATAAATGTTCACCTGAGTTTTATATGTTGCGCCTGGACACAGGGCTTCCCTTTGCTGGCCTGTCATGGCTGAGGAAGTTATGCATGTTGGCAGAGGTAGCGGTACAGCGTGGAGCGGAGCCAGTAATTGGTATTGTGTGGATCTGCTTTGTCCTTCCCCCCCACACAGTGCCAGGCCGTCGAGAGTGGAGAGGAGGTGCTGGACGAGGGCAGCAAGGGCATCAACGAGCAGGCCAGCTACGCCGCCACCAAGCTACGTCAGCTCTACGACAAGCTGGAGTACAAGAGACAAGCCCTGGGCTCCATCCAGAACGCGCCCAAGCCAGACAAGAAGGTAGGACCTCCTGCCGTGCTCGCTGTGGAGCTACTGAAACGTCTCTCTCTCTCTCTCGGTCAGGTTTTAAAAAGGGCCGTCGATACGCCACTGGGCATTCTGGGAGGTAATGCACGTGTCCGCTGGAGCACTGACGCAGTGTGACGTCGCGTGCCGTTCCCGTCTGCAGATCGTCAGTAAACTGAAGGAGGAGATCGGGACCATGGAGAAGGAACAGGGTGACCTGCAGCTGCACATTTCTCGCACGGACTGGTGGTGCGAGAACCTGGGCACGTGGAGGGCCGTCATCAGCAGTGCAGAGGTGAAGCAGTCGCCGACATCCGGACCGTGTGTGTGGGCTGGCGTGAAGGGGAGTTAGGTTCTGGTCACGGAGTTGGAAGTCCTGCTCGTTTTATCTCGAACGCACAGTTCCGTTTCTTTACCTTGCCTTTTGCCTTGCTGTGTGAGACATCTTCTACTTCCCGATGGCTTTGTGAATGCGAGTGCAGTTGATGAAAGGTTCAGATTGTCTATTCTGGAGGAGGGTTACGAAACGCTCCCGAGACATCTCGATTATTTACTTTTTGTGTCGGGATACTAATTATCCAGTGATGGATCTCGCACAATGGGTTGTCGTCATTACAGCCCTTTAAGCGTTTTCTACATTTCTCCTCCGATCTCCGTGACGGCCAAACCGAAGTGGAATTGCAGGCTTTTCATATTCATTCTGTCAAAGCAATCTGATTCGAGTGACGCGTCATCTCGCCGATGGTGACAGCCCCATTGACAGCCCTGTCGTGAATTTTTCCCCGAGCTATTACGAGACGGATGAATCGGAAACCTAACGAGCGGGTTGTAATGGGAAAGGTAACAACGCTTTCTGTTTCAAAGACGGGAACACCCATGGGTTTGAAAGATGAAAGGCCGAGCTTCTGAAATGACTATTAGAACGACATTGTGCGGTTTGCTGGGAAGAGGTGGGTTTTAATAATCACACTGCCCGCCGGTTCAGTTTTGCCCGCGTCTTTGTTTTTACTCTTAGGTTCTGACTGTAGCCATGACACCGGGCTGGTGTAGTGTATTACAGAACTGTTTGAGGGTTTGCTGAGGTAATGTTTGTACCGACATCCTGTAGTTAACGTTCACAAGAATCAACAAAATCACAGTAAATGTTTTAAATGTTCATTGTTTTATTATAACTGAAAAACAAAAGTTCCCTTTATGGCGAAATTTGCACCTTCAGTACCAGAGGTATTGTTGGTTGGTATGAAGTTTTTACCTTTACCATTTTAATGGTAAAATGAGGTCAGGGCCCATGGTATCGCTTGGTAATTATGGTTAAATTAGAAAAACAAATTGCAGTTTTTGTTGACTCTGATGAAATGGGGAAATGATAAACTGTCACTTAATAACACTGGCATAATAGCTTGTATTTATAGCTGCGTTAGACATTTTAAAGCTGGTAGGGGCTGAGAATGTGACCCGTCCGTCAGGCTGCGGAGGAGAACGGGGAACAGATACCCTGCTACCCCGTGTCCGTGGGCCTGCAGGAAGGGGACTCCTCCACGAGCAGCCAGTGGACCGTCACCAGGAAACTGTGCGAGTTCCAAGCGCTGCACAGGAAGTTGTCAGAGGTACCCGCCCCCCGTGAGGAGTAATAGTGTCTACTGAGGTCATTCCAAATGCCACCTCAGGCAACAATGTGAATTAACAACGGTGTTGTCATGGAGACGTTAAAATGAATCAGAGCACTGCCTTGGATTACCAGAGATATTTCATGCTTCTGGAAATGACAGGAGATATGACCTTCATTGTTGTAAATCTTTCTCTCCTCCGACTGCCGACTGCAGTGTTTCCCATCCCTGAAAAAAGTTCAGCTGCCGTCTCTCAGTAAACTGCCGTTCAAATCCGTAGACCAAAAGTTTCTGGAGAAGTCCAAAAACCAGCTAAACATCTTCTTACAGGTGAGTGGCGAAACGGCACAAAGCCCATTTGTTTTATAGCGGAGCCCACTGAAATGTGCGCGCGTCTCATCCGAAGGGCTCGGTGACGATGCGGTCTCGTTCAGGTGGCTGTCGGCTGTTTCCTGTCGCTGGAGGTGACGGTCCTTGGCACAGTAATCCCAGCCAGGCCACGTGTCGTTTGTCTCCTGCACAGAAAATGCTGACGGACGACCGTATGTGCCAGAGCGAGGCCCTGTACGCCTTTCTCAGCCCCTCTCCCGAGTACCTCAAGGTCATCGACGTCCAGAAGAAGTCCTCCTTTTCCCTGGCCTCCTTCCTGGAGAAACTGCCTGGGGACTTTTTCTCTCACCAGGAGGTGGGCATTAATACCACTGAGGCTCGCACAATCACACACTCGAAGGTTAACCGTTTTGGCTCCTGTGTTGTGATGCAACACAGGCCTGATCTCGAATCTTTGGTGCGGTGCGCCGGCAACAGTCATGACCCTCGCCCCCCGCAGGAGGACACGGAGGACGACAGCGACCTCTCTGACTACGGGGAGGAGGTGGACGGGAAGAAGGACGCCCTGGCAGAACCGTGCTTCATGCTGATCGGGGAGATCTTTGAACTGCGAGGCAGTGAGTCTCCCGTCCCGCTCCGCTCCGCTACGGAGCGCTTTGGGGTTCCTTCTCGCTTTCCCTCTTTTCGCCGGTGACGAGCCTGGTGTGGTGGTCAAAGCCACCCTCTTGGCGTGGGATGGAAAACGGCAGAACAGATGGGATGTTTCTCTCTGAGGTACTTTGGTTCTGACGGCAGGATCTTTGTGCCTAGTAAGCTCGTTTGCGGTGGGATGGACAGGGTGAACGGAGTTTACCGATTTGATGTCTTTCAGGAAGACGGGTAGAAGTGCACACTCGAATGATGTAACAGACGCTCCCCCTTTACTAGGCTTTATACGTGTGCTGGTATTGCACAGACGCCCTGCTTGTTCTGTCGGTGAGGGTTGCGGTGTAACCTGGCCCGTACAGACGCCCTGCTTGTTCTGTCGGTGAGGGTTGTGGGAGAGCCACGTTCTCTTCTGCCTGTTTTTGCTGACGTCAGATTCAAACCAATCCTGGCCTTTCTGCTCTGAACACCAGGGACAGCAGCGAGCGCCGGGTTTGTGACCCCACATCTCTCCCGTCAACCCTGTAGTTTCTGCCGTTTTCTCCTGCGTAACGTTTGTGTCGGTGTGAATGGGCCTTCTCAGACGACTGTTACCTAGCGGGCAGCCTGCCTTTGCATTCTGTCGACCTTGCTGAATGAAACGCTGGGGGCTGTTTTTCAAAATCGTATCGTTTGGCCACCTGAGTAGTCTCTTATAGCTCAGGTGCTGTGAAAGTTCTCTTTACTGCAGACATTTGGTGTAAATCAATGGCCTTTCCTTTTAATTAAGGTTCTTGTGACTAACTTTGTGCTACTTTTGTGTTCCAGTGTTCAAGTGGGTCCGCAAGACACTAATTGCACTAGTTCAAGTCACGTTTGGACGAACTATAAACAAGTAAGTTTGTCTGGCCACATTCAGCGAGCGTCCTTGAGGTGTCACTATAGGCTGGATGCGTCCAGGTTCTTCGCACGAGGGGCCGGCTTTTACGTGGTCGCCCAGCTGTAACCAGGGCACTTTTTCTGACCCCTGTCTCGCGTTAACGGCTGCCGTTTCCCATTAGTCAGGCTGTGACAGGAGTGTAAATGGTGCCATTAGGAGATGCACTCTGGCCCCAGCCCGGTAATGGCTGGTGATGACGGCGCCCTGCCCTGTACGAGCACCATACTCCTGTCCCGGTGTCCGACGGCACCGGGGCGTAGATGACATTTCACTGCTTGCTGATTTAATGTTTTCAAACTGACGGGCCGAGCGATCCGTTTCATACGCCAGTGCGGGGCGACCAGATTAAACGTACACCCGACTACGATACTTGACCCCAAACCGCTGACCTGTAGGGGTCTCCCTGGCCATATATAAATTTTAAAACGCGTTTTCATGGCCTGGAACATGCAGTACTGTTGTAGTTAGTCTGTTGCTACTCTGGTTCAGTGGACCCTGTCCCTGCCCACAGGCAGATCAGAGACACCGTCAACTGGATCTTCAGCGAACAAATGCTTGTGTACTACATCAACATTTTCCGAGACGCCTTCTGGCCCAACGGGAAGCTGGCCTCGCACAACAAGGCCCGGTCCGACTCGGAGCGCAGGGAAACCAAAGAGCGGGCTCAGCAGAAGCTGCTGGACAACGTCCCAGGTTCGACTCTCTCTCTCTCTCTGTCTCACACATCCAGCCCCGTCTCCACAGACTTAGGCCTGTTAACGAAGCTCGCCGGCGCTAGGTTTTCACACTCGTTTCTTTCCCAGATGCGCTCCAGAGCCTGGTTGGGCAGCAGAACGCTAGGTATGGGATAATCAAGATCTTTAATGCACTTCAGGAGACCAGTGCCAACAAACATCTGCTATACGTGAGTGGGAGTTTGGCATTTTGTTCTGAGCTCCCCTTTCATGTTTAATTCCAGAGCCGCAAGCCGTTTTGGTTGTAAAACAAATGACCCGCGTTGGCACGGTGTTCTACAATAGTCGTGTAAAATGCTACAAAAGTGTTCTGGTTGCGTTTCAGGTAATGCTGGAGACGCTGCTGAAAGAGTTCTGTACTGAACTGAGCGTGGAGATGGATCAGGTCTGATCACCAAGACACTCGAGGAGATGATTATGATCCAGGTTAAACTTTCCTGCAAAGGACAGAAGGAACAATTTGGTGGATTCCCTCTGTTTCGCATTTCCCTTTCTTGTGAGGAACCACTGACATGATACCAATGTAAAACCCAATCCCCTCTTTGTTAGTTGGAAGGTAAATGAAAATGATGTAACTGCCAGTGCTAAAGACAGGTTTTGTTTGGGACCTGGATAGGTCTTTATTGTGTATAGTTGTGAAACGATGAGTGTTGTACTTGTATTATGAAATGTCCAAAGACCTCTTGACATTCCATGACCCGTCTGTTACCATTAAAAAATGCTTCATTGTGCAATACGTCATGTAAAGTCAGTGACTATTTTGTTAGGGATAGATTAAATTTTTACCAAAGATAGCTTAGCGCCTTTATAAGCAATAAATTGCAAAAGCTCATCTTCACTCATTTATAGATCCCGAGGCATAATCCATACATAATGGCATCGTCAGAAGCGTGCTGGCGGTAGTCTCGGAGACGAGCCGAGACGAATTGGCCATAACGAATAAAAAGACAGACACGGTATGCTGTACAAACTGGTTTAGTTGCAGAACGGTTATCGCAGACGCCTTACGGACCGCAGAGACGTAAGCATACGCAGGGGGACACCAGCTTTGGGCCAAGTCCAGGCAGAACATCGCTGGTGATTCCTCTACAGCTCGCCGTGCGTGACGTCCGTCTGCATGTCGTCGTACACCTCACGGTCGAGAAGAGACGCCTGCGAGGAACAGTGGGAGTGCGGTCTCACTGCATGCACGGTGAACAGTGAGGGACCACGGTTTTGTGAGTGCGGTCTCACTGCATGCACGGTGAAGAACAGTGAGGGACCACGGTTTTGTGAGTGCGGTCTCACTGCATGCACGGTGAAGAACAGTGAGGGACCACGGTTTTGTGAGTGTGGTCTCACTGCATGCACGGTGAACAGTGAGGGACCACGGTTTTGTGAGTGTGGTCTCACTGCATGTTCCTAGTGACGGGAGGTGTGAACGGGGGGCCTACCTTGTTAGTGGAGCGTGCTGGTCATGTTCCTAGCTACGGGAGGCGTGAACGGGGGGCCTACCTTGTTAGTGGAACGTGCTGGTCATGTTCCTAGTGGCGTGCACGGGGGGGGCCTACCTTGTTAGTGGAACGTGCTGGTCATGTTCCTAGTGGCGTGCACGGGGGGGCCTACCTTGGTGAAGAAGCGCATGGCTTTCTCCTGGTCCGGCTGGACGCCTCTCCCCAGCTGCAGACAGCGGGCGTAGCAGAAGAGCGCTATAGCGACGCCCTTGGTGACGTATTCCGGCAGACAGTCCGTCGCCCTTGCTATGGCAGCGACGTCTTTGTATTCGGAAATTCTGTTGGTTTTGGTTTGATTTTATTAGAAACGTGTTCTTCTGATCCCAGAAACCTTTAGCTTTGAAGTTGGTTGTTTCTGTTCCACTAGAAAGGTTTTGTTAACTTAAAAATGCATCTGTCTCCATATAGCTACTGTCAAGCATTTAAGAAAAATGTAAAAGTGGCATCGAATTGTCTTTCTGCAAAAGCGGTTTGTAAACGCACACATTTACCCCTGTATCTAGATCTAGGTATGTTAGATTTGTCATCTGCCAGGTGAGCATACAACTTCTGGCCTTTAAGTTATGGATGTTTGTGATTCAGTTCACGGTTGACTCTTGTGACATTCACTTTGCTGGTTATTAAAGACCATCTGCCACTGCATGACCAAAGCGGGGCGTTAGGATTGTGTATAGGCTAAGGCACACCCTATTCCTCCTTTTTCTTCAAACTTTGAATTGTGCTGCAGATCATTCATATTTATAAGCCTGTATAACGGTTTGTGTCTAAATATTTAACAAGTCTAAACTCCTTGACCTCGTTTAAAATTTGAATCCCACTGAACTAGAAAATAAACCACCTAGTCTTATACATTACGCACTCTGCCCCCTTTGATTGATGGAAATTGGTTTAAGTAGGACAGGGAACCCCTTTGTCTAATTCCTTGTCTTAACATCTGTGTAATCAAACTACTTTTAAACATTTTAAAATGCTGAATTAATATCATTAAGAGGGTTGTCGAGTCTATGGAACCAACACTTGCGTGGGTTGTGCTTGGAATTTGGTTATGCGGAAGAATACCATCTAATATTCTGAAATTTACTGATTGCCAGGCGCCTTCTAAAATTGATCTGACTTTAGGTTGCGAGAGCCCTTGTCGTCTGACCTAAACGCCACCTGATCCACTGGGAGAAAAGGGATTTCAGACGGGGCGTTTTCCTGAGACGGGTGCTCAAACCGAAAGCCTCATCTCGCTCCTACCACGGCAGGCTTCTGGTTTCCTGGCTCGTTTGCACATTTGCAGAAGCTTAACCACGTATACAGCTTGGGTGCTCAGTGAAGAAATTTCACTTCTGCCCGTCTGGGTGTTTTTTTTTCCTCACGACGCCAGACGTGCTTTGATGTTCCACGACGGGCCCGCGACGAGGATCGCGTTTAAAAAAACAAACCGCGCCGTACCTCTGGGCGAGGGCCGCCGCTCTGGAGTAGAGCTTCCTGCGGTAGTAGGTGTCCACCAGGTGGCCCTGGGCGTAGACGTTCCCCCGGTCCGAGGCTTCCTTCAGGCAGCGTAGGGCGGACTCCAGGTCCCGGTGAACGCCTTGACCGTGCAGGTACATGACCCCCAGCGCTCCCTGGGACTCCAGGCTGCCGTTGCCACAGGCCTCCGAGTGCCAGAAGAAAGCCTGGCGCAGAAAGCACGACGCACACGGTAGGAACCGTTTTTACGTTTAAGTAAGATCGGGCTTTTAACCGTAGCTCGAGCTACTAAACCGCTGTGGCGTATGTACAAACTTACAAATACTTTTCATCTATTTTTTTGGGGGGGGGGGGATGGAAAATGGTACCCGTTCCAAGTCCAGCGACTCCGGTCTGGAGTAGAACATGCCCAGCGAACTCTGCGCCTTTGCGCTGGCGTTGGGGTCGGCGGCGGCGAGCAGCCAGCACCTGCCGGCGAAGGATGCGAGGGTTACGCCGTCGCCGCGGTAGCAGAAATCGGAACCGACCGCGGCCTTCGTCTCTGACCTCTCTGCCTCGTCGCTGCAGGCCCGGACCCCGTACCCTTCCATGTACGCCCTCCCGAGGTTGTACAGGGCGCTGCGCCTGATGGACGCCGCTTCTGGAAACTGGCAGCTGGCCACCTCCCTCATGTATTCCACTCCCTTTGTCTTTTCACAACAGGTAAACAAACTTTTCTTTCTACGGTAGTCGCTAGTAAATCGCTACATTAAACGTTACCAGCCGTGTCGGTACGCATCTCGGCAGGCTAAATGCATGCGTTGCATTTAGTGCTACCAAGGAGAAGGGGTGGAATTGTGATTCATAAATACAAAACTGCTCTAGAATGAGCATACTCACGTAATCTGTAGCGGTTCCTAGGCCATCAAAGTGGATCACGGCAAGCTGATACAGGGCCCTGGGGTCCGTGTCTTTTATTCCGCCGAACACCCGGTTTGCTTCTGCGTACAAACCCTAAGGCGTGGTAAACGCAAGTGTTGCGTAAGGCCTCGACATCTGTCTGTCCACCGGTGATTAAGCCTCGTCTATAAAGGATTGGGCACCCAATGCGTTTGTGAATCTTTCATTAAAGTTAAACGTGCCAGTTAATCGCACAATTTCACATTGTATCATTGAGTGTTACTAGGAAGGATGCGGTAGGGACCGGTTATGTAATCTCGATTCATTCAGAACAAATCTAATGTGCTGGCTAGCAGAGAACGGACTAGTGGGGACCCACGAGACGGAAAATTAAAGTGTACTTTGGGAAGGGGGCGGTATAGGAATAAAATGCACGTTAATCATTTCGGAATGGGCAAGATTTTTAATTATAAATTAAAATGATTAAATTGTGAATAAGATTAAGTGCATTTGACCAAGTCGAGTAGTGTTGAGGCAAAGGTAAGGAGTGCAAAATGCAGACAAAAGGCGTGTTACAAGAAATGACGCACAGACGAAGGCAAAACCCATCTTTCCCGGAGATTACCGTTCATTTTCTCAATTGGGCGGTACTGCCGGTTTACTATGGCGAGAAATTGGCATTTGACTCAAACAAGCTTACGTATTGCACACCTGGCCCCCACGCGGTCGCTGAGGGTTTTAACCAGGCCATCGCCGGCGTTGCAATACGGATCCTACATTAACCGAACTTTCACAATTGGCGAAAGTTTTTTTTTTTTTTTTTTTTTTTTTTTTTACCTCCTCGTAGTACAGCTGTCCCAGAAGGAAGACGGCCTGCTCGTCTCCCGCCCCGGCCTTTCTCTTCAGAAGCTTCTCCGTCTTTTCCAGTAGCGCAGCGCCGTCTGTCGCTTCGGCATCTAGAGTTTACAATCGCCGGAGTCTATCGGTGACTCCTCGTTCACAGGTTTGAATAGGTTCACTAGTGCAGAGGTACTCAAACTTTTTTGTTGGTACCCCTACCGAGAGACCGACTGTTTAAAATGTACTATGTGTGAGAACCTCTGCACTAGTACATGACAAGGAAAACACGTTTGATATGGCTGGTTTTGACTGATCTGAACCAAACACCTGCCGAACACGAGTGCACGAAACTGATCTTCCAGGGTGTATAATACAAGATGCAAAGTGGTAGGCTGTAACGGAAAAGCATACGGCGAGTACTTACTGCCGACCCGTTGAAGCTAAATAATTTTTTTTTATTGCAGTAAAGTTTCACAAAATCCCAAACTCTTTGATTTGAACCCACAATTATTGCAGCATTACGGTCCCATTTCTGCAAGTTGTTCGGCATACTTCCGGCAGTGAAGTGAAAACGGTGTATAAAGCTTAATGCGTTTCATGTAATCTGTAATTCAATTCGACTTTTTTTGTTCTATATAGGTGATGGGATCCTGGCATTTTGAGGATAGGCGGGGAACGAAGCGAGAATTGCAAAGATTCGGCTCAATCGGAGTGGAGAGACGGGCGGAACTGAGCGAAATGAGCGTTTGGGGGTAACCACCAAAGCGTCGTTAAGTGGATTGTGAAAGATCATTTATAATCTTGGCGTGCATCGTGGCTGAAGCCGATCACGCAGGGATAATTAAACCCCCCATTTAGATTTCCTTTCGCTTCAATTTTTTTTTTTTTTTTTTTTTGCATAGGCTAACATTTTAGGCGCTTCTGGAAACGGCAGATGAGAATCTCGGTAGAATTGGAAAACGAAAGTTTGTTTTTATATTTAAATTTAACGCGTCTCACTTTACCTAAAGGGAGCTTTTCGTCGTCAGTGGTACGAGCTCTCCAGGCGGTAAAACGAAACGGCTTATTCAACTGTGGCACTGGAGTTTAATTTTGACTAAGAATCGCGTTTCTGCTACCCCCCCCGAATTACCTTGCGTTAACTCCTGGTCGTCGTCTCCATAGATTTCTTTGATCGTATTAAGAAACTGCGTTGATTTGATTTCCTTTGGATATTCGGTTTTGAGATCCAACTCCATTCCTTCACTAGAACCTAGCGATTTTGTCCAAGTCTCAGATTGACGGCAGTTGGTCTCGGACACTCAAACACAGAATGAACTGTTTAAATCCGTTGATACAGTTGTATGGAATCGGAACTTTAGCAATGTATTTGTCTCGAGTGCAGCCGGGGCCGATTAACAACCGCGTCACATTTCCTTGGTAACGACACAACCGATAAAAGTCGTGTGGTCACATTGTCGGCACCAACGAGGGTTAACTTGTTTCGTTTCTGGTTATAGGAATAAATCCCGCTACGCCTGTCTGCATTAAAGGGCTAAGTTCAATTGTATGTGCACATTTTGTTTTATCTAACAAGTGACTATACGTCAACGGCCACGCGAAACGGTTGAAAAGGGAAATTGGAAGCTATCGGCGATAATAGTAATTGGATTGTTTAAAAATCCTTTTACTTTTAACATGTAAAGGAGAACTGCACGAAGAAGCGATTTGTCACCGACGCCGTTTAGTGAAGCGTCCTACTGCCGTTGTCGGGTAGGGGGCGTGAGAAGTGTAAAGTTGGGTTAAGGATGTGTTCTGACTGCTTATTGGGTAGAAAGGGCCCCGTAGGGTGTATTATACTTTTATATATCATCTGTATTGGGCCGGTTTTTGTCACCGACTAAGACAAACGGAACAAAAAATTGCCACGTCGGCGTGCGTTCGTTTTACGCATTTAAATTCAGACGGCGCTGTCGCACTTTGTATTCCTTACAAATATCAAGTCCCGGTATTTGAATTCTGCCGTGTGACAAGTTGAGTTTTGTTTTACACCTTTGTCGGGCTTCGTACTCGGCAGACGGGTACACGCGTTGCGAATTTGAGATGTAAATTACATTTTGGCAGAGAAGAACCGGGGGTCATAAAAGGAAGGGATTTAGCCGACAGACCGTGGTAAATTTGCTTGATGGACGGTACCGTCCATTTTAGGCTGTATCATCTTATCGCGTATCTGTAGAAATTTGTTTTTTTATTTCTGTTTCTGAAACAAGATTAAGAATTCTGCCGATTGTCTAATAAAAATGCACAACGGTGTACCCAAGAGGATTGATGCGGGTTTAAAGGCAAAGGGTGGTCACGACAAACATCTCCCCCCCCCCCCCGTGTAATTTTTTGGCGTTTGTTTAAAAACAAAATGTCCCTCGGTATTTAGGAACTTTGCGTTTCATCGTTTTTGAAAGCGTCCTTTCTTTATAAAGTGTAACATCAAGGAATGTATGTCGTTCCCGTGGATTATATGATACGCACCGCCCGGAGGAAGGACGGGAACCCGAAACGAGTCATTTGGTAAATGTTTAAGCGGGGCGACGTAGGTAGTTGAATTGCAGCGGCCGGAGCTACACCTCCTCCGCCTTTTAACCGCGTCAGAAGACGACCAAATTGGAGTCCATGGCAACGAGCTGTACACATCTTTAACGAGTCGCGATCTTTTTGGTTTTTGTAATATTGTAAACGAGCGCCCGGTAAGTGCTTCGGGGGACGCAACGGGAAATGTTTTATCAATATAAAACGAAAGAGGCATGCCAATAGTAATTGAGAAATGATTCTTTTTTTTTGTCTTTGGTGGCGTAAAGCGTCCCTACCGGTATGCCTCAAGAAGGTAAATCGGACATGGAGAGGATCGGACTGTTTAAGGAGATGGGATACATCGGCGTCGGGGACAAGTACACCCCTTTCACTAACGGTACGTTCAGCGCTTTGACTAAATGTTACACGGGTCGTTTACCGTAGGACTGAGCGTTTGTCTGTTTTCCCCAAGGGGCTTTCAACGAATCTGCCCAGAAACGCAAACAAATGCTGTGCGGGTTCCCGAAGAAGAAGTGCGGTCTACAAGTAGGCTACTTTGACAACTCGTTCAAAAGAATCTTTGAGAAGGAGGCTTCGACGGACCCCGTGAAGCTCCGCCGCCTGCACAGGATTCAGCAGGCGAAGAAGAATTTAGGGACGGCGTTTGTGCCTAGCGACGGAGGAAAGAGACCGTAAGACGACGGTGTATTGTAATGTAAATGAAATGAATTACTGATGTATTTGTTTGAAACGCAATAAAGACTCGTAAACGCAGAGTGCTTTTAATCGGTCCACGCGTCGAGAACGTTTGCTCAGCTCTCGGGGCGAACCTGACCCGGTCGACCCATCCCGTTTAAGGTCGGGAGTCGGCGGTTACTACGGAACGTTGGGTGGAACCGTTCCTGCCATGAGCGCTTTGCAAATTCCCAGAAGGCCGTACAAATCGCCAGGAAAGAATATCTTGACGAGCCCACCCAAGAAGGGAACTGGTTACGGGTACGTCCACGTCCGAGGACGCACCGCGCCGCGTGGGGTCGCATTAGTAAGTAAACGAAAGTAAAACTTTTGTTTTAGATATCCGAACGTGACTTTGTCTAAAATGGAGCCGTACCCCCCGGAACCCTACGGCCGTTCACAGGAGGCGATAAAGGTGAGGACGAAGGACCGGATGTGCCGGGAGTCGGCCGTTCCCGGTGTCACGCCGGTGTACGCTTGTCTTGCAGAAGGAGATGCGGGCAGACAGAGCCAAGATGAAAGGCGGTGCGTTTCGCCTGAACCTTCACCCGAAGGAGTATTTTGACACCAATCCTTTTAAGCCGGACAAGTCCTTGCCGGCCGCGAAGACGTCGGAGGCCAAAGAGTCGTCGTCGTCGGTGCCGTTCAAACCCAGCTCGCCCTGCAAAAAGGTGAGGCGCGAGGGTTGGCACGGCGGCGCATCGGGGCAGAGCGGATGGTAACGTGTGGCGAACGGATTTCAGATGGGAGGCATGAAGGCGGGGACCTTTGACACGTACCCGTCCCACTCTGCCGACCCTTACCGGCCGAGGAAGGCGGCTTCCGTGCCCAGCGGTAAGGTGTTTCGCCTGTGTGCCGGACCGAAGAGTATGCCCTTCAAGAGCATAGTGGACATGAATGTTGGCAGGTAAGGGGAGCGACCCTTGGTTCTAGGTGTGGTGGGTGTGCCTACCTACCAGCGTTTGATGTTTTGTCCTTTTGTTTTTAGGGTGGTGAATGGCACCAACTACAGAACGGTAATGGTGTGATTCAGGGCAATAAAAATGTGGATTGAGATGATGTAGTAACTCACTGTCTGTTCAAGTCTCGGCACAATAAAAGGTGGTATTGTGAGGAGTGTATTTATTTCCCAGTCCCTTTTTGTTTGATGCGGTGGAGACGGGAGACGGGAGACGGGAGACGGGAGACGGGAGACGGGAGACGGGAGACGGGAGACGGGAGACGGGAGACGGGAGACCTCTGGGAACTAAAGGCAGACAAGCGCTCTTTATTCAGCCGTCCACCGCTCTCGTCCTGGCACGGGCGTGC
>JAOYSI010073253.1:0-16782 GCA_025775065.1 Hiodon alosoides
GTGTCCCCCCCCCCCAGCCCCCATCCTGCGTGTGGTCCATACTGCAGCATCAGCCAGTGTACCATGCTGCCGCGGCGGTGGAGAGGGGAAATCGCTCTACCACCCTATTTCGTTTACCTTTCCGTGCCTTTTCGTGTTCTGCAGGGGAAGCCAGAGAGCCGTGCTGTTCTGCAGGGGAAGCCAGAGAGCCACGCTCTTCTGGAGGGGAAGAGGCCAGTTGTGGGCCCATTGAAGAGACCGGTTGTGGGGCCCACTGAAGAGGCCGGTTGAGGGGCCCATTGAAGAGGCCGGTTGCGGGGCCCATTGAGGAGACTGGTTGCGGGGCCCATTGAGGAGAGCGGTTGCGGGTACCATTGAAGAGACCGGTTGCGGGGCACATTGAGGAGACCGGTTGCGAGGCCCATTGAGGAGACCGGTTGCGAGGCCCATTGAAGAGAACGTTTGCGGGGCCCATTGAAGAGGCCGGGGGAAAGCGGTATATTGCTCTCTCTTGCCTTCCCACACAAACGCAGACTAACACTGCCAGAGACACACATCCGAGCTATCTTTTATTGCAGTCTGTGTTTACCCAGGTGTCATTGCATTCGGCCTTCTTTACCTGAGAGGTCACATGATCTGGGCCGAGAGTTACAGCGGTCAGAGGTCACATGATCTGGGCCAAGAGTTACAGCGTTCAGAGGTCACATGATCTGGGCTGAGAGTTACAGCAGTCAGAGGTCAGATATCTGTACCAGCATATCTGAAATATGTGGTGAGTATTGGTGGCAGAATGGCTAGGTCACTGGAGAACAAGAAGAGGAAGGAAGAGCGTATTAAAGAGGTTTTTGGGTGGCTAGACCTTAAGGCATGGTGATGGTTCAGTTTAATAGGCTTTCTTGGAAATCTTAAAGAAACACTGTGACCGCCATGAACCCAAGAAATCATACGGCTAAACTAAACAACAACTTCCCGTGGTTTTGGCCTCACAAATTCCGTTACAGTAGCGATGCCGATGTGTAGAAGTCTCTTCTGATTCCTAATGATTCTGAAAGTTTTTCAGCAATGGTTGCAAGATTCTGCGTTAGGCAAGTCACTAACCTGTGAGTGAATATATCCTTACCAGAAGCCATAGCGGACAGTGACCATGTAATCTGTATTAGTTGGGATGTTACAAACAATCTCATCCTTCAACACTCATGCACGCCAGAATGATATATATATGTGTGAGTAAAAAGGTGTTTTTTTCAGATGTTGTGGGAATGGTTACCCAATAACAATAGCCTTCCTGCTTTCACCGTGCTGAAAGAGAAACTGAAAAAGAATGCAACGAGATTTTACGGATGACATAACTCTTAACTAATTAAGAGTCCGAGCTTCACCCTGCAGCGACCTTTCCTTGCGTGAGGTATTGACTCATTTAAGAGGCAGAGTTATTTTTTGCCGTATCGGTTCAGTAATCTCACTTTTCCAATTAAACGTCGCCATAACCCCTAACTGTGTGAAATCCGGCAACAACAAAAAAGAAAGTAGCACACTTTGATTTTAATTATTCAAGTTCTCTGCACACATTTTAGTTATTTTTGGAAGCACTTGCAGATAAAAGCAGCCACAACAACAACAACAACATGACCAGATTTTTAATGGAGCGCTTTTGGGAACCGACAGGCTTGTCATTTCACCAGGACCGTCCCCAGGCCAAGCAGGATCGTACAGTTAAGATCACGCATGTTTACCTTTAAAGCAAGCCTGCATTGTCTGATATCTATGTTGAAGGCAGTCGATCTTTTCCAAAACCACCCAGCTCCCTACACACAAACGCACAAGCAAGCTTTGCAGAGCTAATTAGCGATAAGACCAGCTTCCAAGAAATCTCGGTGCAGAGCCTCTAAACCGTGTTCATTTGACAAGTCATAAAATAGTATGTGCTGCAGGGATAAGCAACTAGTGTTACGAGTGTTATTTGTTTTAAAATGTCAAACTGGATGGTGGGGGTGGGGGTGTGAAAGTTGAGCGTAAGACAGCGTTGTCAGCAGGCATCAGGCGGTGGATGACAAATCCCAGTGCCATTCTGTGGGGTTTCTTATCCTGACTGGCATGGAGGGAAGCCGGGGCCAGGCTGGGTCATATCAGTAGAACGGGACTCCTTTGGATTTGACTCACAGCTGCCAGCAGGATACTCCAAAAAACAAGGGGGTATCCTTCGTGTGATTAGGCATGTCTGCTCCGGGAGAGTGTGAGTTCTCCCCAACCCCTGAGGGGCCACGCGGAGGCTCTGAGCTGGACCGTACACAGCCGGCACCGTGGAGGCTCTGAGCTGGACCGTACACAGCCGGCACCGTGGAGGCTCTGAGCTGGACCGTACACAGCCGGCACTGTGGAGGCTCTGAGCTGGACCGTACACAGCCGGCACCGTGGAGGCTCTGAGCTGGACCGTACACAGCCGGCACTGTGGAGGCTCTGAGCTGGACCAAACACAGCCTGTGTGGGTGTAACAGTGTGTGTGAGTGGAAGACACTGTGTGGGTGTGCCAGTGTGTTTATTTATTGCTATTATAAAGATTAGTGACTTGTTGATTTTAATACACTCCAAAGCTCTAGGCTGCATTAGTCTTAATGGCCCCTTCACTGGTTCTCATCCCCTTCTGTTTATCTTTATTACCTTTGCTAATGGTCCCCCCCGCAGACAGCGAAAGAGATGAAACTCCCTCAGGCCGCGACACCTGTCAACACCCGGAGGCAGAGAGCATAAGTCGCTGTGATGTGCATGTTCACCGTCTCCAAGAACTGGCAGGTGGTTCTGAAATAGTTTCCCAGTAATGAGATCACCGGAGGCACAGATAGGTATACGGTGGAAGCCTCCCCCATGGGCAATGGAGGACGCACAGGCCTCGTGATAATAAAGGCCTGGACTGTCTGATAGAAGGCATCATTGCCTCTGAAGTCCAGAGCGAGATGCTTTCCAGGGGCACTGTACAGTGAATCTGCCTCCCCAGCGTTCTGATGGGAAGCGGTTTTGCTTCTGAAGTCCAGTTTAGTGTTTTTTTAAAAGAACAATCACCAGGGCTAATCAGTGAGTAAGTGAGTCTGGGGGTTTAGGTGGAGAGCTGCAGCTGAGATTTGAGCCTGCTGCAGCGTCAGAGGACCCACAGGGGAGGAGTGCATTACCCTGCCAGTGTTATATCTTTTTCACCCTCCCGACAGCCGACACAGCCTTGGCCCCAAAACAGCTCAATCCTCGGCATCAGTCCAGCATGTATAGCTGTTTCTCCAGCCCTGGGATCAGCACCGGTCCTTAGTACCAGCTGACAGACCGGACCACCTACGGCGGTTCCACTCCTCCCTCATTATGGATTCTGACATCTACCGCTCTTCACTCGGGGGTACATACGGTCCGACGTACATACACGCCTGCAAGTAACGTGTGCACTCTGCACACACTGAAATCCACAGACAAAGGTGTTCACGAAAGACTGGGGCTGATTTTTTGAGTACGCAGTTCCACTGAGGGAATGGGTCCAAAATGAGCACACCGTGATCCCATCTATGCGCCCTCCCCCGTCGTTTCAGTGCTGGCTTCAGTCATCCGTCCCATCCCACCTCAGTACAGTTGTGGGGGAGAGGAATGCGACAGCATTGCAGTTATCAGCCAAACTCAGGGAGAGACGGCACCACCCACAGTGTCCATTTGGAACAGCTGAGCTTCATCTCATGCAGTCGAGCCTGTGAATACGGACCCTCGGCCATCCCTCTCACTGTGTGGGAACGGGGGGCACACCTGCCAGAGCAGGGCACAATGAGTCCAGGCCTGTTACGCCCAGTATCCTGTTTCCACTCTCATATTCCGCTTGGCTTCCCATGTTAGGCATGAGGGGCGAAACACAGGCAGGAGTGTAATTACAGTTCTCCTGTTTTGCCCCGAGGTAATTCATTCAGCCATATTCATTTTGCCTTGCAGAGACCTAAATTCGTAGCAAGTCATAAGACTATGCCTTACAGATGTTGTAATGTGTTCATACAGATGAGTTTGTGTTTTCTTCACCTGGCTCTGGGGTACAACAGAAGTGTTGGTAATGTGAGTCGATTATGAGCTTTCTCAAGTGTCTTTCTAAAGGCAGTCAAAAGTCCCCCTTTTTTTCTTTCTTTAGTTACAAAATTAGGGAAGAGCAATTACACAATAATGTAAGAAATGTTGAAGGATTTTTAACTCAAGGCACCCCTGGCGGTGCCCACACAAAGACCCACCACAGGGAGTAGGGGTGTGCGTTGCCCACATCAAGACCCACCACAGAGAGTGGGGGTGTGCGGTGCCCACACCAAGACTCAACACAGAGAGTAGGGGTGTGCGGTGCCCACACCAAGACCCACCACAGAGAGTAGGGGTGTGCGGTGCCCACACCAAGACCCACCACAGAGAGTAGGGGTGTGCGGTGCCCACACAAAAACCCACCACGGAGAGTAGAGGTGTGCGGTGCCCACACAAAGACCCACCACAGAGAGTTGGGGTGTGCGGTGCACTGTCGTACCCTGTCAGCAGCCCTGTCTCCTCTCGTACTTCCGGCTGTCATGCTGTCTGATGCTACAACAGCGCCCCCCCACCCACCCCGAACCTCCTGGCCTCCACCATAACGGCTCGATACGGCCCCCGTTTACGTTTGGCTCCGTTCCAATCCACTGCGCTCAAACCACTGCACCTGCACGTTCCACCTTGTCTCTCTCCGGGGCAACCATGTACTGATCGCAAGTTTGGATACCATAGGAGAAATAGGTATAGTAACCAGATTCCCCACCCAAACTGCCATTCTTCACTAAAGCTAAAGTGACATTGACTCAGTTGCCAACTGTCAAGTGATAATATCGGCACAGTAAAAATGTGAATGTGAGTTAGCATGGAATTTCTGGAATCAATTGATTACCACTGTATCCATGGTTTTTGGATAGGTGCATTTACACAAAATTGTAGAATTGTATTCGTTTGAGACAGACAGACAGTCGGTCCTGAGCTTGATTAATTAAATTAATGGATGCGTCCTAAATTGTCAACTAGAATAGGCTGACACCTAGTGGCCACTGCTGAGAAGGTGCCTTTTTTGTCATTTAGAGAAAGACGGATGAAGACGGGCCTGGAACAAAAAAAGGTTGCTGATTTAGAAACAAACAATACAGTTATAGCCTTAAACAAGGAAATTAACCTTATCCAGCCGTGTACTTCTCCCATCTACTGAAAAAGAGTTCTCGTGTATTCTCGTTTCTCGTTTATTCTGAACACCGGATTTTATAACAATGTATTTTCCATAAGGATCCACTAGAGGGCACTGTGTTTCTACAGACGTGGGGGAAGAGGACGTTTGATAAACGAGCTCTCGAGTGAGGTAAGACGTCGTCATTCATCACCACAAATAAACTTCATAAAGTCTTGAACGGCGAGAGTGAACTCACGAAATGATAAATCACAAGCCAGTTATGTGCAGTGGGGCATACACGGTAACGTGCTTAATGATATAACCTACACTTTGTTGGTTACATGATCTCCTCTCCTGGACGCCACTGTGGTAAAACACAGAGTAGCAATTTAAAAATTACACTTGCATTGACTTTGTAGATCACCGTCTGCAGGGAATTCCTTGCTTGCTTTGATGCAAAGGCACAGCTTCGGCGGAGCTTGACATTAAAGCGCATTCCTATTATTAACCACAAGGGGGACACAGGAGCCACTGTTGGTATGACGAGTTGGCATTCTTGACAAAGGACTCCATGATTTACAAGTAATCCCCACAGTGTGTTCACTCCAGAGATTATACCTTGCTCAGTTAATCAGAAGACTGTGGGGGTAGAGTTGATGGGAACCAGACAAAATGGGCTGGACATTACATTGTTGCTTTTGCAACCACCCCAGTATTTTCGTATCTGATTACTCAACACGTATGTGTGATCCAAATGGGAATTCAAGCACACCAGTGCTAGGGCCATTGTGGAAAGTTCTGTTCCAGGGAGCAGGCAGCTCTCCCACAAAAAGGACAGCCCACCCAATTTCTTTGCAGGTTTTTTAGTATCCATCCTCCCTTGTATTTAATCCCCCCCAAAGTGTTTAGCCGGTCCTAGCGAATGCAGTGTGGCCCATTAAGGGAGGGTTAAATATAGAATGCTAGAAGGGGGGCCAGGCTGGCAGGGAGAGCGGGTGGTGCGCTCCACTGCAACCCCGCCTTGCTGAGTCCCACGGAGCACAGATTTAAAGTCCTCTCCCCATAGCCCCCTGAGACAGCTCTCCAACTCTCAGGCCTCACAGAAAGACAAGGCAGCGCTGCCGTATGTTTGAGCCTCTGTCATTCTGTGCGTGTGTGTGTGTGTGTGTGTGTGTGTGTGTCTCTGTGTGTGTGCGGCGAAACGCTCACTTGTGACCGGGATTGTCGATAGGCAGATGAATAGGATAAACTGAGATGAACGTTGTTACATTGTTACGTTGTTACAGCGCCAACACAAAACGCAGCGTCTCCACAAACCCCGTGCAAGCGCGGTTTCTCCTTCATCCTTCGCCCGTTTCCGATCCACACGTTGGCTTGCCACGGTGCCTTTTCTCTGATGTCCAGCCAACGGCAATCCCGCTGGCGGAGATTACGGTTATTGATGCCTTATTCACCAAGCAAACAGGCCCTCCGTCTCACCAGGAGTTAAATGATCCAGTTGGGCTGATGGAGACAGAGTACACAGACTTTATCTCCTAACTTAACTTGCGTTAAAGCCACATTCTGTGCGATGTTGAAGGCATACCTATAAATACCTTTAAACCCTTTCGTATGTGAAAGACCAACTTTCACTTTGTCAGATAATTATGTAGATCAGCCACATGGGTGAACTAATTTCAGTTTGCAGGTCTTACCAAGTCAAAAAATCCTTTTTAGTGGCATGTAGAATCTGAAACCTTATATCTGGTACCTTGGTATCTGAAGATAAAGAATAACCGAACATTATCACACACATGCACACACAGACACACGCACAACATTTCACCAGTTCAGAGAAGCAGGCAATCTCTTAACCCCTTGGTTAATATCTGAGGATCCACATTTACTAGCTTCACCACCCTCCACATGGTGAGGCTTATGGCTAAACTATGCCCACTGACTTTCCTGCCACAGGGTTAGCTGTCCATCAGAACATGATTGGCGTCCAGAACAACCTCAGCAGCCTCAGCAGCCAGAGCATACTCTTTAGTAAGAAAAGCACTCTGACATAAGGTCATCACAGTCAAGTTCAAGTCCAGCTAGTGGTGACAGTTAAGCGCGTTTGACCCACAGTGTCACACGGATGAAATCATGAAGGGAATTAGAATGAATGTTTATGTGGAGTTTGAGGATTCACAAACAAATGAAAACAGCCATTTAAAGGCAACGTCATTTGTGGATTTTTCTTAGAACTGTTGGGTTCAAAGTAACAAATAATCGACAGGAGCTCACTGTGCTTAATAACTGTGGGTTACGCAATTTTTCTTTCCCTGGTGGGTTACATACATCCCCTCAAGTACTGAGTACAGCGGCCCGAATAGGTTTCTAGCTTAAAATAAACGTGTTAGGCTGCTTATGTATGTCTAATTAGCATAATTGTAAAACAGTGGCGTCAGTTCAGAACAATAAAATAAAATCACTCCCATCGGAGTTAGCTGAGTGCTTCCCATTGGAGGAAGTTCACCACTACAACTACACCACAGTGCATTTACACGTACAGCTGCACCACAGTGCATTTACACGTACAGCTACACCACAGTACATTTACACATGATACCGGTTGCCGTATGTATTTTAAAATGTATTTTGCCTTTTACCGCTTCAGCGTGACGGTTGATAATTAAGTGACATTTCAAAGCAACCCCTTTTACGCCACTGTAAATACAAGCAGGACGCCTTTATCTTCACAATACAATTTTCTTTAAGAAATTCTCAAAACTGTGCGGGAAGCAAATTGCTGGACGGAACACCACCCTCCTTTTTGCCCGGTCCAATCGCACAATGTCTCTCAAACTCAAACCGGAGTGCCTGACCTCCAGTGCTCTGGATATCCAACCCACTGATGTTTATTGTAAGTGAGAGGCACGTGGCACGTTCTGGGCCTTGTTAGTGGCGAAATGGCCACAAGATGGAGAAGATACCCTTGAGAAGCTCCCTGTTTCTCAACCGTTTCAGCCTGTAATTAGGTTTGTTAATATTTCCTTCGATGGCAGTATAATAGATGCCAGGGGCAGGGGGTGGTGGCTCTCTGATAGAAGACCTGCAAAAGCTACCTGCTCTGTATACACCATTTTCATTAGTCTGTTCTAAGAAATACTTTTAAAATATTTGTCATGCTAATTAGTTTATTCTTAATGAGAATGCCAACAGCAAAAAAGATTTATCAGAGAAAATTATGAACAGCAGTCCATACCGTCATTCATTCTTGATGGGAAAGAATCCTCGCTGTTGGGTATTTCACTATTAATAAAAACTTTATGGAATGTCACAACAATGAAAAGTGGCAAACTGTTTTATATACTCAGCTTTCATAGGGGTGACACACTTATGCTGTTACAGACAGCACACATACGCTCATGTTGATACAGAGACTTCACATACGCTCATGTTGATACAGACAGCACACATACGCTCATGTTGATACAGAGACTACACATATGCTCATGTTGATACAGACAGTACACATACGCTCATGTTGATACAGACAGTACACATACGCTCATGTTGATACAGACAGTACACATACGCTCATGTTGATACGGACAGCACACATACGCTCATGTTGATACAGGCAGTACACATACGCACATGTTGATACAGAGACTACACATACGCTCATGTTGATACAGAGACTACACATACGCTCTTGTTGATACAGACAGTACACATACGCTCATGTTGATACAGAGACTACACATACGCTCTTGTTGATACAGACAGCACACATACTTCTACTTTCCCCTCTTTTGGTTTCCGACTGATGACCAATCTGTCAAACTTGCTGTCACAGACAAACGCCTATCCATATAACCTCCACTTCCTCAGTAGACTCAGTTTCATACTTTCAGAACCCAACCATTTTTTTTGGGGGGGGGGGGGTTGTCACATGACACAGGAACCATTTGGCACCTGTTGTAGAAATTCTAAGGCGAATCTCCTAATTCGGTGAGGAACCCCAATTATGGGGTTCACGCCAGTCTTATACACACACAGAACATGTCATCATACAAAGGAAAAGTACAGAACATTCTTTGCATTAACCTTCCACAGCCTCCCTCTCCTGGAGGAGAGAGGTCAGGTCAACCTCCTTCCCAGGTAGGGCTCAAACTGTCAGACAGGCGGGAGTCGAAAGAAATCTAAACAGTTCAAAGGGAACACCTTATCTTGAGACTCCCATTGCTCGCTCATAGTCAGACTGCTAGTCTACGGTTTAATGAGGCCTTGACGAAGGCGTCAAACTTCTTCTGCGGAGTTAGAAACAATCTAGCAGTATATTACTGCATTAATGTATATTAAGAAAGAGACAGAAAATCAATCATAATAATTTCCATAACACACCATCCTGATGTCACCACGGTGAGCAGTAAGTGTGATGTGTGATGGAGTGAAGACTAATAGGGATGCTCGACAGGTCCAGATGAAACGTGAAACCCAGATTATTGTTGTTCTGTGGGGGGGCACAAGACTACCCAGCATACCTTCGACTGACATAGGGACTCGTCTTGTCCCCCTCCTGGGGAGGGAACTGAAATGATACATACGTCCTCAGCACCCAGCTCCGTATCGTAACAGGAACATGGCTGACTGCTTCAGCCATTAAAATCAAGCCCAGGCGTCTCCGATGAAGTCTGGGTTAGTTCTGTGCCAGGAAGAAGCCAGTGTAGTATTTTACTAGTTATATATGCAATTAGTTTGTTGACTGCAGGATCCAGGGCACCAGGGGGACTGGTGATGTGAGATCAAGGCGCAAAAAATTATTTTGGAATAGCAGGGAAAGATTACATTAGGGGATACATATTCCCTTAATAGAGAAGACTGATTTTTCATAAGCTGCATGCCATTTTAATTAGCAGCAACAAAAACCTGTTGTGCGACAGTTTGGGTGTCTATATTTAGTTGTTGCTGTCGTCTTTACTGGCGTTGTTCTTTGCTCCCCAGTTAATCTATTAGCTGATCACTTAAGCAAGCAGTTTGCAAGGAAAGCTTCACGCTGCACGTGTGTGGAAGCAGACAGCTGTTAATGAAACCTTCGTGTTTTTGTTTTCGCCCCAGCGTGCGATTTCGTGCAGGCAAAAACCTGGCACGCTCCGCAGAAATCTGTTTCCACGACAGGGTGAGCACAGGGCTTGTGGAAGCAATGTTCTTCTAATGACAGGAAAAAGCTGGTTTATAAGATGGCGCTTAGCAGTGTCATTCAAAAAAACGCCAGTTTTTTTAAGGGGGAAATGAAGGACGGGTTCTGTGGCACCAATCCCATTTCAGCAGAGATTCTGTTAGAATGGATTTCTAGAAGCAATGGCCTGGGGGCAAGAAGAGGTCCCTTTTCTACAACATTAAAGTTATACTCAGTTCTAACCTATTACTGTCTCAGTCAGTAAAGGTGCACGTCCGAGCGTGATCTGGAATTTGCAAGTTTCACGCCAGATCATGTTGTTTGCGGCTTGTGACCAGAAGAGCACAGAGGCTCTTGTCGTGGGAATCGGCTTTCGGCTTGTCGCTAACCGGGCGCCTGCGGGCAGGTAGCACTGTCAGGAACAACACGAGTGTAAAAGAGACGGGCGGCTCGAAGACAACTGGATCCGAGGACACTAATCTCACTTCCTCGCCCTCCCCTTATGTAGATGTGGGATTCGTGGTGACAAGCCGAGATGCATTTGCACAATCTGTGATTCCAAAATTTGGGAGAAAAGACAAAAAAAATTCTGACATAGTTTGACATGTTTGGATTGCAAGTAGCATGCTGGTCAGAATTTTTTCCAACGTGAGGGAATTCATGAACACTCGAAAGACCTGGCACTAACTGGAGAAATCTCAGTTGGGTAACTAGTAAGGGGTAACACAAATCTGACAGCTGGCCGGGGTTCAGACTATAAGCTACGTTTTATTTCCAGAACCTGCAGCTGAAAGGTGCGACATGGGGCGACATACAGCGGCATACGCATTAACGGGCCTTCTCACCAAATTCAATTGATTTTTATAGAAGGGCCGCTGCTGCATCGTTAAGCGGGTATACGCAGGTATTGCGTGCGCTATGTTAACCGGGCGTCTGGAAGCAGTGGGATCCTTTAAAGTGAACTGTTAACATGTGACAATATATCAATTACGTGCTTATTTATAAATAGACCTAAACGTGAAAATAAATAGACGCGATCCCCTTTACTTTACACCTCGGTAAGATTTCGCAATGATGTAACACTGTAGCCTAAAAATAAACATCTCTACACCAACAGGTACGGCTTCTAAATGATGACGATAAATCTGCTGAAGTGTAGGCAATAGACATCCTGAGAACACCGAGACCCTGAAACAAACTGAAAATGCAAGAAATTATTGTACGGAGAGAGGGTTGAGTTTAAATTAGAACGTCGTCTTTGAAAAGTCAAATTTTCGTCTCCATTAGGATTGGTTTTCCCGTTCCCCTTGTTCTACTAAAGGCGTGAATGCATCGAATTGTCATAGTACCCCACACTCTTGTGCTAAAATATAGGACGGAGGAAAAGGTAAACTTCACATCTTTCCAGAAAACATCATGACCGTCAAGATAAGCGGTCAAAGCAAAATACCCCCCAAACACCTTGCTCAAATGGAATTGCGAGGCGTAAGGGCCGATACCTGCTTTTTCATAAGGAATTTCATTTGCATATATTAATCTCACTCCAAATATTGAGACGTTGGCGCTACGCGACGTCGATCCTCGGCTTACGTCGTAGAAATTGGTCTGTCTTTCCGTCTTAATAACATTACACACCTAGTTGATCTAATGAAATTTCTGCGACACGCGACCCTTAAAGTTAAAATCTGCAAAATAATTCCTTCTGCGTATCTGACTGCGAGCAATAGGCTACACGATTTGGCAGAGGGAACGCACCCCGCGCAGTCGCAGCAGAAAAAAAAACAACTCGTCAGGGGAATTAAACAAACTGAATTCATACGTTTAGGTAGATAAATTCGTTAGGATTAAACGTGTAATATAGTTGAAATGAGCGAAACCACTGAGAATGAACACTTTGATTATATTTTTGTTTTTCTAAAGAAGGCCCACGACATTAGATTATATCCGTTTTGAAAAGAAAGTTACTTTTAAAAAACCAAGTTAAGTTACGTAAGCATTAACATTTAACGAAACTGCGCGCTAACGCAGATACATCAACCCATTAACAACTTTTAATAGTGCCTCACTCCATTTCACTTGGCCACAGGATCCGTGAACAAGATTAAAATTAGATCAATAATTTTAAACAAAAGTGTATTTCTCTAAATAATTAGGTCAATTAAGAATCCAATCTTCCATGCGACAGGGTTCTATTTGTCACCAATTGGTCTACTGTTTGTGTATTTTGGAAATTATGCTATAACTTTTATCATATACCAGTTTACCGTTACAACAGGGCGAAATAATTCGATTATTACATACACTTTTCTCCCGGGTATTTTTAGAATCGTACATTGACGACATTACAGAGACATTTCTAAAATATTCAAATAACTAGCTGGTCTTTATGCAAATCATTTCCAACCGCATCCACTCAGCATGCAGAAGAGCATTCACTCCAACATATTGTTGCTTCACTTAAAAGCACTGTTTGTTATTGCAAAGCCACGGAGTACTTACTTCTACGACTGGAGTAGCCGGGATAGTAGCCGTAGTAACCCGTGATCCGCATAATCCTGTCTTCAATATCGAGTACCCCATTGGTCGTCAGTTTGACGGTGTCTCGGTAACAAGGGCGGGTGTCCGAGCTGCTGGTTGAGCGGGATGGCGACGCTTTGCCAGGTAGGTGCGCGGTCTTGAGCGGCTCCAGGGGAAAGCTTAACCTTTCTCCGCCGATCTCCTCGGCAACCGTCGTACTATTCATCCTAGGTCCGGCCAGGCACAGGACAGGTCTCGATGGCTCTGCATTTACCATGCGAACAGCATAATTGGCAATAGAATCACCCCGCAACACAAGAGACACATTCCAGCACGATGATCCTCCGGAATGCCAAGAGAGCGCCTGAAACTTGTGAACCGATTGGTGCACTTCTTATGTTGCACACTAGAGGGCGAAATGCATGTTTTCACATTATTTAGGCAACCATTGTAAGCCACCCTTTTCGACATCGCGGCAAGTTATTGCTGGAGCAGTTTGAAAACACAGGACAGGTGTTTTATTGCAATACGGAATATGCAGTATGCCCGACAGCTCAGTATCTGTTATTTCACGTATATCTCTGGCACTTTTGTACGTCGCTCTGAATAAGAGCGTCTGCCAAATAACTCAACGAAAACGTAAACTTGTTTTTTTGCTGATTAAATTGTCATTATTTCACGCTCCGAGTGTATTGAGAAAATAGTATTTTACTTGTAAGTTGAGGAACCGACTGTACTGTAAGTAATATAATTAATTAAATTAAGTAATAAATTAATTATCCTCAGCGAGGAGTCCTTAGGGTTTTTGCTTTATCTTTTGGATGCCTTCAAAGCTAATATTCGACTAATATTAGGGAGAACTTTGGAAAACATGCTTTGAGTTTTGCACAATTTATTTACTGCGCACGTATACAGCAGTTTAACGCTTGAGTGCCCCAATCTGATTAAGAAGAATGCGTGAGATGTAGAGGAATCGAAGTGGCGTCTGTAACCGTTGGCATTGGCGGAACTACAAAACCGACCTGCAGATGTTACGTGCTATATATGCACGCTCTGTGATGATATAAATGTAAGATATAACTCATAATAAATGCAACATCATAATGATTAAGAATTTGAAAATTCAGTAGCGAAGGGCAATTGTAGACAAACTAATGCGACCTAGAAATGTTGGCGTAAAATGCTCTGGCTAAAGTATAACTAACTGGCCAATGTCTGGCTTTAGGAATGAATGCGGTTGTCACGTCTGTTTTCTGGTCTCTAGCCCTGGTAGTGTCGAAGAGCTGTCCAGTATGCGGGTGCTGAATTGCGCCAGTGTTCCAGAACGTCTGCAACACTATAGGTAGCAGGCAAGAAAACACTGATATTTATTTATTTCATTCTATTGATGTTGAACAGTAATCAAAAATATCAGTGAATATTTTATGTCTTCTCCAGTCCATGCTGAACTTGGCATGATGCTGACACATGCATTATCAATGATAATGTGATCATATATTAATGAAAGGGCGTATGTTCTGGTTTGTCTGTGTCGTACGGGTAAACTCCAAGACTGTTCAAAGGCGCCACGAACAAGTCTTGCATTGTAGTTTTTGCTCCTTGAGGGCGGAACCGCATATGTCCTCAGAAAACGTTTCAGCCAAGTGTCCAGCATGTATCCGCTTTCCCGCGGCAGCGGCATCTGTCAGTCTGGAGAAGGGTAGTGAGGGGTTCACTGGGTGACCGCAGTTGTAAAATCACAAAGTGGGGCATAGTCTGCTTCAGAGCGCATGGTATTTCCTGAATCTTCGTTATCGTTTGCACGCTCACAGACCGGTAGTTGTTTTTAAAGAGATTCCCGGAGGTTCGTCGCGTCCATGGCCCCTGGAAGACCAACGTAAAGCTGGAAAAGAAAGGGGGGTGGAATAAGTTCCCTTTGTGTTACTGAATTAAGTTTTCCCAATCCGATCTAAACCCCGAACATTTCCTTTTTAATTTGCTGGATGTAGGCTGGCTGTTAGGTTCCAGGGCCTGGCTTTGGGACGCTACTTAAATGGATCTTCCGTTTTTAAACGCTGCCCGGATAAAAATGTGCTGACTACCGGGTTCCAAATCCAATAACACTAACTGCAGTGTCTCCGATACGCCGCTGCCCAGGGTCTTCAGCA
This sequence comes from Hiodon alosoides, assembly GCA_025775065.1. NCBI lineage: Eukaryota > Metazoa > Chordata > Actinopteri > Hiodontiformes > Hiodontidae > Hiodon > Hiodon alosoides. The sequence goes on from JAOYSI010073253.1 coordinate 14,975, forward strand.
CTTTGTGTGAAATTGATTTTCGGCGTGTGAAGAAGGCGCTCTCCTCTTGGCATTCTCTCGCCGACACACGCTGAGTTGCCTATCGGTGTCGCCGCCAAAATTATTATTTTAGTTTCCTTAGTCTTTTTTTTTACTATTCTCTCACTGTTCTAAATCAATCTCCCCAGAATGTCCCTTTGTTTTCCTATTGTTTTTGTTTTCTGTGGTGGTTATCTCTCCCGCTACCTATGGGGACAGATTTTCGGGAACACCGGCTTATAGAAGTCGTCAAGGCCGTCGTCAAGGCCGTCTAAACTACAGAAAGTTTTCTTTTACGACGGTAAATTGAACTGTTTTGGTTGGTAACAACGCGTATAATTGACAGTTATATTGGCAGCCGGGGAATAACTTGTATTTTGTTTTTGAGTGCATAGCTTGCGAGCACCAGCTTTTCTTCAGCCGTACAGTGTAAAAGAAAATCCCAGTTCTATGTAAATATTTTAATGATTAAAAAAAAATGAATATAGACCTAACGCTGAAGACGTTTAATGTATAAACCCAAATGCGTTTAAAAGTTCCCGAATTTTTTTTCCACTATTTTTTAAATAGTGTGTTAGCAGCGTGTTAAAACCACACGCAAAATGAAATAAATACAAAAATAAACTCGAATCTAAAAATAAGACGTACATGCAGAAACGTGCGTTGATTCTGCCCTGTTTGAGATTTCCGAGAGATATTAATGTCCAGCATCCTGGCCACGTGTTTTTTTTAAATTTTATTTTTGTAGAAGGCATTCTATAGTGTAACGGTCAGTGACGTTATATAATAATGCTTTTGATGATCTCGGATGAAGGTGGGTGGGAGTGGGGAAGCAGCAGGTTTGTGATTGGCTGGCCGACTGCTACATTGGCAGTAGGTGCCAGCGACCAGAATCGTTTTCTCGGAGCTGTCACCTGTAATGGATTGTTAGTCAAGTATGGAGTCATGCAGAGACGAATGTGTGCAAAAATATCAGGAGAATTACTGTTCCTTTTTTTCATAGAAAAATTTGAAAGATTTTAAGTGGGCTGGTTGTGAATTACCTGGATGTTAGTAATGACCTCCGTAATGGGACAGCACTTGGCCCTGGATGTTTTCAAACCGCTATCCTCCATTTTGGAGCATCAGGGGTTTGAGAATGTATGTGCTGAACATTCAGCCCCTTGCTGCTGACTATTAATCAGCTCCACCAGGAGACTCTGTTAAAGGGACATCTGTTAAGGGGTCACCCACAGGGCCCTGGCTCTGAGGTTCTCTTGGCCCTCAACCACTTCCATAAAGATGGTGTTCCACTCTTCTTCTCTCTTTCTCTTTCTAAAAACACGCTCTCTCAAACTTAACCTTCATCCCAGCTGTTGACGTGTCACCCCCGCCTGTTACTTTCTATGCCGATAATAATAATCCTGGGATCACTCTTTTGTTGCACACTAGGTTCCTTCCAACTAACAGATAATTAATTATTTTGTCATTGCTGTTGATCAGATTGGCTTGTTGGAAACAGTTGTTCTAGGTGATTTTATTTCTATTTTGTGTCCATCGATTTAATTTTCTTCTACACTTCCTTGGCCGTTTGTTCTCTCTGCTGGTAAACTGTGATCTCCACCCCTTTGTTCTCTCTGCTGGTAAACTGTGATCTCCACTCCTTTGTTCTCTCTGCTGGTAAACTGTGATCTCCACCCCTTTGTTCTCTCTTCTGGTAAACTGTCCTTTCCACCTTTGTTCTCTCTGCTGGTAAACTGTGATCTCCACCCCTTTGTTCTCTCTGCTGGTAAACTGTGATCTCCACCCCT
>JAOYSI010073254.1:0-17198 GCA_025775065.1 Hiodon alosoides
CTGACTCAAAACCACAACACAAACTGACTCAAGACCATAACACAAACTGACTCAAAACCACAACACAAACTGACTCAAAACCACGACACACACTGACTCAATGCAACAACACAAACTGACTCAAAACCACAACACAAACTGACTCAAAACCACAACACAAACTAACTCAATGCCACAACACAAACTGACTCAAAACCACAACACACGCTGACTCAAAACCACAACACAAACTGACTCAAAACCACAACACAAACTGACTCTTGACCACAACACAAAGCCCTCCCAGAGCAGTTTATGACTGAATGTTCATGTCCTAAATGACATGGGAAGTGAAGTGAAGATTCAAAAAGTCAAAGATTTTCACGAAAAATACGGTCTAAACTAAAGATTAGTTCAGACTAACAGATTCATTGACTCAAGCAAATCTTTAAATCTCATTCAATAAATCCCTTTGATTCATTTGATTCATTCATAAACAGTTCTGGGAGGCCGTGCACTTTGCCCCTGTTAGGCAGTGTAGTCTTTACCCAAACAACTCTAGCAGAAGCAGGAAGCTGAACTGTATTGGCTGCCGCAGATAACACTTAATAATTTGGTAAACAACAGAAGAAGGGGCATATTGACCAATGTCAATGAGGTAAAAAAAAAACAGAGGCCTAGTTTCCGTTGTGCTGTTGTTTTGAGTTAGTTTGTGTTGTGGCTTTGTTAGTTTGTGTTGTGGTTTTGAGTTAGTTTGTGTTGTGTTTTTAACTTAGTTTGTTTTGTGGTTTTGAGTTAGTTTGTGTTGTGGTTTTGAGTCAGTTTGTGTTGTGGCATTGAGTTAGTTTGTGTTGTGGTTTTGAGTTAGTTTATGTTGTGGCATTGAGTTAGTGAGAGCTGTGCTTTTCGTTTGAGTTGTGCAGTTCAGGGCCTATGGGTTAGAGTTAGTGAGAGTGGATTAGAGTGTTAGCGTTTCATTTGCGTTGGCTGAGCCCAGACCCATAACGGGGCTACTTCTTCAGGGAAGAGCCCCCAGTCCGGTGCTTATGTATGCAATCCGGTCAAATTTACAGCCCTTACCATAGCGCCGGGAGGTCCTGGAGGCCCCTGCAACAAGTGAGTAAACAATTAAACATCCAAGCACACTGTCTAAAAACAAAAGAGAAGGCGTGGGCATATAACGTCTGAGGTCTGGAGACAGACCACAGACTACACATGCACACAAGCGGTATAAAAAATGCAGATCCATTACCGGCACACAGCAGATACATTTTTGTAATCACCGCCTGGCTTCCAGAGGAAGGCCGTCGCGGACGATTGCGGTACACTTACGGGAGGCCCTGGATCCCCTAGAGACCCCCGAGGTCCCTGCGAGGGAAAAAAGGACACTCGTGGCTTCATGTCACACGGCGTTTCATTCATTCATTTAGCAGACGCTCTCGACCAGGACCACATGCAGCACAGCCGGCACAACGCGGGTAACCGAGAAGGTTCTGGCACAGCCGGCACAACGCAGGTAACCGAGCAGCTTCAGGCACAGCCGGCACAACGCAGGTAACCGAGAAGGTTCTTGCAAAGCCGGCACAACGCAGGTAACCGAGAAGGTTCTGGCACAGCCGGCACAACGCAGGTAACCGAGCAGCTTCTGGCACAACCGGCACAACGCAGGTAACCGAGCAGGTTCAGGCACAGCCGGCACAACGCAGGTAACCGAGCAGGTTCAGGCACAGCCGACGGCAACAGAGGCAATCTGAAAGCCGACCGCCTCATTCAAATACTGGAACTAGTAATCTAAATTGACTGCACATGGGGTTATAACGGGAAGTAACTGTATGATAGTCTCCAGTCCTGAGCTGCAGCAAAACCAGATCCGACAGTGAGTGGGGGGAGGGGGTGGAATAGGTGTGGAAAAACGGGGGACCTCTGTACATTCAAATGAAAATGTACATGATGCACCTAATCAAAGACCAGTAAGCTTGTGGCAACTGGAGAGAGGGGGAGAGGGGCAGGATGATTAATTAAACTGAAATCACCAGCGCTTGAGAGAATCCTGCAAACTGTGGTGAGAGAGAGCAACTCAGCCTGGTACTGTGATGGATCTTTCTCAAAACTGAGGTGTTCTGTTTCCCCCTGCAGGCCAACGTTGAAATGACCCCCCCTCGCCCCCAAGGTCCCAGTACAGCTGGTTCCCATTTGCCCCCCAGAGCAGCATGTTGTGTGCTTGGGCTACGATGGGCTCAGAGGGTCTCCAGGAATCTTAAACTGTTTACACGACGAGGGGGAAACCGTGGCAAACAAAAAGCAGCACCCCACACGGCCACCAGAGTGGGAGCATTTCCTGGACAGCATGGGCGGGACGAGCTGTTCTTGGGATTACTGCGGGTGGTTTCTGAACTGTCGCTGGGATAACTGCGGGTTGTTTCTGAACTGTCGCTGGGATTACAGCGGGTGGTTTCTGAACTGTCGCTGGGATTACTGCGGGTGGTTTCTGAACTGTTGCTGGGATAACTGCGGGTGGTTTCTGAACTGTTGCTGGGATAACTGCGGGTTGTTTCTGAACTGTCGCTGGGATTACTGCGGGTGGTTTCTGAACTGTTGCTGGGATTACTGCGGGTTTTTCCCGAACTGATCTTGGGATTACTGTGGGTTACTTTTTTCATAACACACTACATATAAAAAGACATGTTACATTGTTCAAATGCCGGAATCACCACTGATCATTATTTTGTTTTATTTTTTTGCGTCAGAGTTGAATCCAAGAGCTTATGGGCTTGAGTAACTTTAAACAATTCCCACCCCCACAAGAGAGAAACACAAGTTTTACATAAATAACTTTCTTCTTCACGTAAACGCGTTAAAATGACCTAGCTTATTTCAAGTTACAAGCATTCGATTTTCCTAATATTTACTGGAAATCTTCATTCTTACAGTAACCCCTTATTATCGTCTCAGTAATTTTGTTAATCTTCTGAAGTATATGAAGCAATTCTTACCCTTTTCCCACGGCTGCCTTTCGCACCCAGGGGACCCTGTGAATTAACATGAAATGGATTCGTAAAAACGCTCCTCCACCTTTTAGATCAGGCAGGGTGTAGGCAGCCTAGTTCTCAAGGAGATACAATCCTGCTGACATTTCAGATTTCTCTAAACTAGTGGTCAGTCCTGGTCCGGAGTTAATCTGAGTAATACTGGCATACAGCAGCATGCCTTTAAAATAGATTATGTCTTGTCAGCTTTGAAATACCATTTATCTAAAACCTTATTATTTTCAATTCGACATTTGTTTTATAATGTATCTGTTTCTTAAGGTAACCATTAACAAAATTGTATAAGGACACAGGAGTTGCTTAACTTTCTTTTTACGGACCTATAACATGTTTTTTTACACACACAAAATAAAAAAACCTCAAAAGAAATGTAGAGGCCAGTTTTCAATCAACAACTTAGTCAAACCTAATTAAGATGTAAACCAAAATACAAACGGCTAACCCAGGACCAGGATTGAAAAACCCCGGTCTATTGTTTCCTTTAAAATGCAACTTAAAATCAGTATAGCAATGTTCTTTCCTTATAAAATGACTCTGATACTGCAATGAGCTACACAAACCAAAAATAAGACACTTTCATGACTTCCTTGAAGTAAATGAAAAACGGCAGTTTGATCATTCTCTTCAAAATGTTCTTTTAGTGACTTAGTTACGTTTAAGTTGGAAAACTGACTGTGAACTCTTCGTAAAAAAGAACACTCTGGTTATCATAAGTAACGTTTGTGCTTCAGAATTGCTGAAATTAACCAAGTAAATTATCCGGGGGAAAGAAGAACAGGCTGGATTAGTTGCATGGTTTACATGCCAGTGCTGAACTGGTATATCCACAGCGATGAACGTAGCTTATAATGCCTCACAGCAAGAGGAATTGTAGGTTAGGTACCCTGCTCAAGGTGCCCCTGCACAGGGTTTGAGCCCACAACCTACTGGTGACAAAACCTCCGGAACCTAACCACTATGACACATGCAGGCTCGTTGTTCAGATTTAAACCTATAAAAAGATAACGTACAGGATTCCCAACTGGACCAATCTTCCCCACGGGTCCCACTGGTCCAGAGAATCCCTGTCGAGAGAAATGGGGTGGGTGAGAAGACCCCGGGCGTGGGTTCACTTGAACAATCGATACAGGGGGTATTCATTTATCTTACCAGAGGTCCAATTGGACCTTTAGGGCCAGGCATTCCAGTTAAGCCCATGTCCCCACTCGGACCCTGCGTGTCAAGCACAGAACATTTTTGTGACTTTTTTGACTGCAACGCAGGGAAATAAACAAAATAGATGCCAGGTAAATGTCCCAACGTGCTTCTTCTGCAGTGAACATATTTCTCGTGAGACATGTTACTAGTTATATCACAAGTGTTGTGTAACACTGAACTCGGGGGACAATAATACCAACCTTTGGACCCGGAAATCCTTGAATTCCAAGCATACCTCGATCCCCTGGTTGCCCCTGGGGGATAGAATAACCAAAACAGTCAAAGGACAGCACGTCAATCTGGACTTCTGTGGTAGAAGGGAAAACTGAATAACACATTACACGTTTACATGGGGATCATTGTGGAAACAGGACCACTTCTTTGTTTGAACGTGGTTTCAACAGCTGAAGCCTCTTTTGCCTCGAACACTTGCAATTTTAAGAGCAGAACTAGTAACAAAATTGATGGTCAATGGCATCTGCTTCATAAGAACCTGGATAAGTTTTCTTTCTTGTTAATGTGTTGTTTAATTCTTTTTAAATGTATTAATCTTTAACCTTTACGGTAAGACATAAATCCCCGTAAAGTGATTAAGCAGCTTTACCATTTTGATAATTTTTAACATCCATAAAATATACACGGAAATACTCAGTTTTATGCTCCGGTAAAAAGAATGGTGATAAATTGACTTTCATACATGTTAAATCTTACCTAGGCCCCAGAACAGTCGTGTGTATCAGTTCTGTCCACCTAGGTCCTTCTGTATGCCTAGTGCTTCACCTTTTTGAACCCATACTTACTTAAGGAATGTGTACGAGAAAAGTATAATAAAGATGATACTCACTTCTTGCCCTTTGCTGCCCGTGTCTCCTGTCTTGCCCTGGTCTCCTGGTGGCCCTGACAGGCCCTTTCTTCCTGGGAGCCCTGCATCCCCTGGAAGGCCGCGCTCTCCCTGCAAAGACAGCAATGCACACGGATGCAGAAAGAGACATGGGCCTCGCAGAAGACAGGCGTGAGCCTCACAGGCAATTCGCTGCAGACACAAAGCATGGTGGGGCGGAAGACGCGAGGCAATTCACTGCAGACACAAAGCACAGTGGGGCAGAAACACAGGGCACTTTGGGGCAGACACACAGGGCACTTTGGGGCAGACACACAGGGCACTTTGGGGCAGAAACACAGGGCACTTTGGGGCACACACACAGGGCACTTTGGGGCAGAAACACAGGGCACTTTGGGGCAGACACACAGGGCACTTTGGGGCAGAAACACAGGGCACTTTGGGGCAGACACACAGGGCACTTTGGGGCAGACACACAGGGCACTTTGGGGCAGAAACACAGGACACTTCTCGGCAGACTTGCCGCCAAGGCTTACACAGTGACAGGGGTGGAGTACCTTTGGTCCGGCTCGGCCACTCTCCCCAATCAAGCCAGGAGGCCCCGGTTTTCCTCTGCCGCCAGGAAGCCCAGCCCGGGCTTCGAGACCCGGGGCTCCCTGTTCACCCTAGAGGAGCGGACGGCGTGTTCATGGTCGCTATACTGCCAGTATTGTATGCATTTCTAGTATGGTTTTATATCCGAAGCACATTTCTACGAAGAGACTTTAGGCAAACCTGGGTTATAGTAATACCACACCGGCAGTGTTTTCCCTTAATCACTTATCTCACAGGGGGTTGGGGCACCCTTCATGAGATTCTTAACATGGTGTGATATAATCAAAAGACAGTGATATAGCACCCAACAGGTGACGGAGATGGTGCCCAACACGAACGAGAGGCCGGTCACATGAATCCTTCAGAGGATTTTTGCATTTTGTCGGGGTGGAATTTTGCATTTGCATTTTGTCGGGGTGGAAAAGCTCTGTCTGAGCCTGTTTATTTTGCGAACGCACCAGGCTGCCTCCACAAAACCTCCAACTCTTGACAGACGACAGGAAATGGGGAAGCCAATGAAAACAGCAGCTGGCGTTTGATTTCGCACAGCCGGAGAGGACATGCACGAGCATGGGCAGAAAACAATGTCCTTGTCACTGTGGTCTAACTTTCGGTGCTGTGAAATCCGTGATATTATATCGGCCATTTTGTAAACGTGGAAAAGTAGCTAGGCTCCGTGGGTTTGGGGATCTCCCGGAGAAGGGAGATCTCTCGGATTAAGGAAGCCCAGCTTAGCATCGACGCCCTTCTCCTGCAGTGACTGTCGACAGAACTGAAGACCGAAGCAGCTCACATTCAGCTAACACATGCAGAGTAATCAGATACATTTGGTGTTGATAACTAAGCCAGGTCAGCCAAGCTAAGCTAAGGAAATGTTACGTAACAACGTCATTTACTTTATTCAGAGCTTAATCCTTACAGAAGTTTTACGACTGAATCATCGTAAATTTTCCTTTCCCCACCGCCTCGTGTTTAGTGTGCAGGGGTAACATGTGGAAATTAAACACGCAGGGCGGGTGAAAGATTTAGTATCAGAATGCTGTGGACACACTGCCGTTCAGAGCAGTGGGGTGACAAGGGCAAAAAAGACTTCGGTTTTAGTGGAATTGTTTACACTTAGGACGCTGCTCTGCAGATGGTTGTGCAATAGCATCTAACCTCCAATTGCAGATGTTAATAAATGGGAGTTTCTTTTTGAATTCTGTACACAGTATGTTTTATCTCTTCCAATGCCTCAAGGCCTAGATGTCTTTCACGAAATCAGCCAGTAAAACGAGTGCCAAAAGGTAGCGCACAGTGCATAAATCCTGGAGGGGAAACAGTCAGGACGATTTAGCGCAACATAAGGATACAATTTACTCAAGCTCCCCTGCTGGGGATTCCCGTGAAGTCGCTGCATCGCAGCTTTCTCGACTGGCCAAGGGGGCGGCCGTTCTCACCCCGAGCCCACGTTTCCCGGGGAGACCCGGGAAGCCGGGAAGTCCAGCACGGCCGTCGGGGCCTGGGTACCCGTCTGTCCCTCTTGGTCCAGGCAGGCCTAGAACCCCCTAGGTGTCAGAAGGAACCGTCCAATTAGAACCAACTGTTCTACGTTACCGCTCTGAAAGACTTTTCAAAACACTTGGACAATCGAGGGCTTCCGTAGTAATATTCCATTATAATTTAATAATAAAGTAATGGAATTGGAAAAAAAATTTTTGGGGGGGGGGGGGATTTTTTTTAAAACCAGTTCACTGAATATATACACCATGGCCTTGAACAAACAAGCTCTCTTTTGTATCTCATCACGCTGTTCCCTCAGGTCCACATACTGGACCCCTGCATTCCTCATTATTCACAGGGAAACCCCAGGGAATACACCTCCATGAGGCAGTCCTGATCTAAACCAGTCGCTTCCATGGAAAGAGGAGATGTTTCCTTCATTTCTAATCAGCCTCCGTGATACTCACTGGCTTGCCAGCTCCCCCTGGTGGGCCCTTGGCTCCTTTCTTTCCCATTGGTCCCTGGACACACACAAAACATTTTTAATAGCGAATCTGTATCTCAATTACTAAACATTTTTTTTCTCATGCTTATGCCAATGCATCTCAGTTTGTCGCTATGAATCTTGCATGAATCTTGACTCTATGAATCCTACCGAAAGAGAGGCACGTCCTCCTGCAGGCGCCAGGGAAGCCGTCAGGACAAGACAAGAGAAGCCCTGCTGATTCCCACCCAATCCGCAAACTAAATGAACAGGATGCAAAACCCAGCTGATGGTGCTCAGGTGCCGTTGCCCCCGACAATAAAATCATCTGGTCCAGACAGCGTCAAGCCCACGGCAACAATATCCCACACCCGCCGGAACGAAGCTTTCTTTTTCTATTTATTCTCATACCGTCCAACTGAGACTGCCTGTCTACCTGTGCTAAACATATAGGTACAACTGAATATTCTTCCTTCCCTGTGCCAAATTAAATAATAGCGGGTTTTTTCCCTATAACAGACTGCATGCCTAAAATGATGAGATTCAGTTATTACACAAAGCTCAATATCATGGTATTTTGTAACAGTGGAGTTCCAGTACATTCCTATAACGGGAAATTTATTTGTTCTTTCCTTTAGAGCTGAGAAAAAATTCCTAACAGATTAACAATGAATTTCAGTTTGTGTTGGCAGTTTATGATCTCTTTGGTTTTCCATGTAAAAGAATTTCTTTGTCATTTCTGTGACTCAACGGTTTTTATGATACCCCTTAACTCTAGTCAGGCAATAGGTACAAACAGAGCAAAGTAGAACATGTCAAGTAGATGCATAATGCTCCAGTCCAATAAATTCAAAATCCAATAAAACTATATGTACTAACAATAAAGACTAGATGTGGCTGTTCTACGTTGTTGCACATATTCCATTAAAGAGCTACATCATCTCAGCGGCTTCGATAACAGTGGACCACCTGAACAAAGACGACGCTGAAGATGTTTGGCGTTGATAAAGTGTCGGCAGGATCTGGCTAGCTTGGGAGCCATAGGCAATATCCTGGCTCAGAACCAATGACGTAGCATCTGCGTAGCTTCCAGGAGATGTTCTCGCTGTAGCCAAGGTGGAACACAACTTCTCCTCACCTGAGTTCCCTTCTCCCCTTTAGGTCCCTGCCCTCCAATGTCTCCTGGCAGTCCCTACATAAAAAAGCCAACCGGTGAAACACAAGCCCTTCTCTAAACAGCACCACGGGGGTTAGGCAGTTTCTACACAAAACTGTAACATAGGCCAGCTGTAGCTTCTGTTCCCTATAGACACTTTGAAATAATTAACTTTACTACTTACAGGTAGTCCTTGGTGTCCGACAGAACCTCTAGGCCCAGTCATACCTGCATGACCCTACAAGACATAAAGAAAACACAGAGGCAGTTCCTGCGATGGGTAAGGAGTAGAGATGTGTACATACTGAGGCTGTATTATGGCTTTGTAAAATAATCGTCATCATCGTCATCGTCATCGTCATCATCGTCATCATCCACTCATCATCATCATCATCATCGTCGTCATCGTTGTCGTCATCGTCATCGTCATCATCATCGTCATCATCATCATCATCGTCTCATCATCATCATCATGTCATCATCATCATCATCATGTCATCATCATCATCGTCGTCATCATCATCGTCATCACCTATTTATATCAATCGTGGTTTCAGTTAAGGCTTTCATTTCATCTTCACAAAACAGTAAATTCCCTGAGAAGATCTTAGACCCTGTCTAAGATTCACAGAAATGCAATGCTTTATTTTTTCAAACCAATCTTCATTGTTAACAAAGATGGACCATTTTGCATGTCTACATGGCACTGTAGATGTCACACCACAAAAAACCCACAAATATTAATCGCCTTAACACTTTGCCCAGAGTAACGGATTATTACTTCCTCAGAGACTCCTGTAAATCTCTAATAAATGCTTCTCACAAGACCTTGCGGAAGTTACTGGGTATTTCTGCTGTTGCCACTTTAGGACAGATTTCTTTCTGATCTTTCACAGGAGCCTCAGTAATCCTTGCTCCCTCATGAACTCGTGAGTTCAAGAACCTTGCAGATTACAATATCAATATTCTGTGGCGAGAGAGAACGTTTTCTTTCTGGGCTTGTTTTCACAGGAACAACTACATTTCAGGCATAATCCAAGCATAAATATGTTTTAAGGAAAGAACATTTAAAAAAAGTTTTTTGCTAAAAGTAATTTAAACTAGGGGCCAAAAAAAGATGGTTGTTGTCTTTCACTTTACCTGATAGCCCTTGTCCCCTGGTTCTCCCCGCTCCCCTTGTTGGCCAACGGGGCCCTGCCAACACAAAGACAATTAGATTGCTGCTGAGGGCTTAGACAATTTGACCGCCGTGAAGAAGAGGGAGTTGTTTTGGTACACAAAGTACTGAGTTGAGGAGATAAGCAATGCCGTCGGAACTGCTTGCTATCTTAGCCTCTATGTCCACTCGGAGTAGGACAAAACGCCAATTCAATACTAGTAACTGTGTTAAAAATCCCTGCTCTACATTAAACCCGATGTCGAAATAACACGCTGAGTTAATTCTTCACCTAATGCGAACTTGAATTGAGGAGGGGTCGTCGTATTATTCGAAGAAGAAAAACTGGGTATTTTCCAGTAGGGTGAAATCATGTGTTTTTTTCCTCCTGTTGAACAAGAAAAGCGTTGTGCAGACACACTCTATCTAGACCAGGACGGCTGCCTGATGTAAAAGGTTTGTTTCCTTTGTTGATCAAAGGGAATTACAGAAGGCCTTGCAGTGCCTATAAGCTCCATGCATTTTTCAAAGCTCACAAGACCCTTGAAGTGCCTGATCCTCTGTTGTTGTGCAAGCTTGTCTGAGAAAGGCATTTGTTACTGATCAAGAATCGGGTTCCACTCCGCTCTCTCTTGAGCGACGTATTGGCACACTGTTCTCCGTGAGGCGGCTGAGTGCAGGATTTCAACGGAAAAGCAAGACCTACTGGTTCACCTAAGGGCCCGGTAGGTCCTGCCGTTTTGCCGTCTTCTCCTGGGTAACCCTGAGAGAGAGGACATTTGCAGGCGTTATGCGTACACACGTTCCGTTGAGAACCACCGACACTGCCAGAAAGCACAGTCTGAATTACAACACAAACGGGCAGATTACCTTTTCACCTTTTGAGCCAGGTAGTCCTGCAGGTCCTGGCTTGCCCATGTGACCCTGGGAAGGACAGTATATATAACCTCCCCATCATAACAGCGTTTACCGTCTAACCCCTCGCTGAACTTCCAGCTGCGACTACTAGTCCAGGGTAGGAGCCGGGTTGAACCGAGGCGTAGAGACGAAGTCTGCGGAACTCAGAACGGCAGGACATGTGTCATCCTCACTGAATCTCACATTGGGTCTCTCTTGGCCCGGCCCGGTTACTGGCCATATTCAGTTTTCTCGGGTATTTCTTTCGAACAAGCTATGTGTTATGGTTCCTTGCATGGTTAAAAAGGGGGGATACCTGTCTCTGGAATCTGTATCACCATAAAAATAAATTGTAAATTTAATAGAAAGTTTCAAAAAGGTTGGCCGAGTTTGATAAACAAGGCATCAGTAGTCTCCAGCTGAGTTTTCCCAGGAATACACGGCATTACAAGGAATGAAAACAGCTTCCATTTAAAAGCCGATGGCTTGGGGGCGAATACTGCTGCAGCCTCTGTATTTAATGAAAACACTTATGCCTTAACGTGCATACCGAAGACACGTTTTACACCAAATTTCCCTATCCTGTTTAAACTTGTGCCGCTGATGTCCTCCAATAACTGGAAATCCTTCACTCCTGGCACAGAGAGACGGTTTCCGCGGAAACTCGCCGGCACTGATCGCACCGGTTGTTTTTGGATGCAAGGAAAACAGACAGCACTTACGATGTATCCTGTCGTTCCAGACTCCCCTCCTGGACCCATCAATCCCAGATGGCCCTGGGGGAGATCAACAAAAGCAGGCCGGTTCAGTTCTCACCGCGGCCCACGTAACTACATCCTGTGGTTCCTTATGGTTCCCTATGTGACCTGGAAATTCCGAGGAGAGCTACTCTATATGGACAAATGTATTGGGCCACATCTCTTAATCATTGAATTCCGGTGTTTCATTCAGTCCCATTGGCACAGGTGTATAAAATCAAGCACCAAGCCATGCAGTCTGCCTTTAGAAACGTTTGTGAACGAATGGGTCGTTCTAAAGAGCTCGCTGAATTCGAGCGTGGCACTGTAATAGGATGCCACCGTCGCAACAAGTCAGTTTGCGAAATTTCTTCCCTCCTAGATATTCCACGATCAACTGTAAGTGGTATCATTGCAAAGTGGAAGCGTTTAGGACCCACAGCAACTCAGCCACGAAGTGGCAGACCACGTAAAGTTACAGAGTGGGGTCGCCGAATGCTGAGGCGCATTATGAGTAAAATCTTGTAGAGAGCCTTCCCAGAAGAGTGGAAGCTGTTATAGCTGCAAAGGGGGGGACCCAGTGTCCCAATACTTTTGTCCATATAGTGTATCTCGCTGCATCTAGATGCTTCTTTAAGAACCAATTGTGAGAAGTTTTGCGCCTTTAATTCAGGCCTTTAAAACTTTAATTGAAAAGCCATGATTTTGCCCTAAAATGAGTTTTGCCCTTCGGCATTTTGTGTGAGCCCTTAATTCTACCGAAGGGGTTATCTGAGGCGTTCGCTCCACTTATTAAAATCGGATCTGAGATAAATGGCCTACCCTCATTCTCTTCATAACATTGGCTTACAGTTCTGATAATTGCCATTCAGAACAAAGGGAGTTTAGCTTGATACCATAAGTATACTTAATGGAATTACTGAAGAAACGAACGCTGCTTAGCGAAAGTACTTGATCCCAACTTAGGCCCCCCCAGGGTTTAACCGCTGACGGTCACCCTTTGCGAAGTTGGTTTAGTCTCCGGAAACTGCTGGAAAGACTGCAAAGCTTATTTACAAAACACCACACGGCGGCTTATGAAGCGGAGGGAAAGCCAGCAGATAAATTAAGCTTTTAACGGTCAGATCTTAATTTTAATTAAAACACTTGAATTAAAATGCTTTTACCGACCGCTTCTACGACAGTAACACCTCCTGAACAACTCTGAACAAAACCCAGTCACTGATCCGTGAGACGCACGTGTCCTGACGAATGTTAATGGTTACACATTATCCACAGGAAGTCCAGGGGAATTAGACACTAACCGGTGGGCCTCGGGATCCTCTCGTGCCCTTCGGTCCTTTTTCACCGGGATCTCCAGATTCGCCGCGTGACCCGGCCTCACCATCAACACCGGGTGGTCCCAGCTCACCCTGCAAGAGCAAACAGCACACTTATACAGACAGAGACACAGAGCATCAGCAAGGTCAGCCAATTAGACATCTGACTGGTACCCAGCATTGCCTAGTAACTGCATCCAACTAAAAGACCTCTTCCCCAGGTTAACATTACAGAATTCCAGATAAAATGAAGATGAAGCTGAAGCAAACACTGGATTGTGTAAGAATGCCATTTTCCTGCACATTAAAGGCTACCACTCTTATTCAGAGCCACTAAGAGAAAGCACAGGTCGGGTGGGTCAGGTGAGGAGGTGAAACTCCACATTCCTAGATGCCAGAGGCCTCGAACCGGAAGTACTGATCATTTTCAGCAAACTGCAGAACCAAGACCAGCTTGTGTGGGCGACGCTGGTTTGGTGCTAGGCCGCTCAGCAAAAACCCTGACTGGTCGAGTCTGGTCGAGTCAGGCCCGAGTGTGGTCCAGTCTGGCTGAGTCTGGTCGAGCCTGGTTGAGCCTGGTCCAGTCTGGCTGAGTCTGGTCGAGTCAGGCCGAGTGTGGTCCAGTCTGGCTGAGTCTGGTCGAGCCTGGTCAAGCCTGGTCCAATCTGGCTGAGTCTGGTCGAGCCTGGTCGAGCCTGGTCCAGTCTGGCTGAGTCTGGTCGAGCCTGGTCGAGCCTGGGATTCTAACGTTACCTTCTTCCCGTGCCGTCCACGGTTCCCAGGAGCCCCCTGTTTGCCTTCAGGCCCCTGAATTAGGAAACGCATTTGTGAGCACTCACATTTGGGGGCTTGTTTTCTTTATTGTGATTCTTTTGCTTGACACATTTGCTCGTTTATGTAAGCCTGCTGGGGACTCACTTGAATACCATCTTTGCCAGGCTCACCAGCAGGGCCTGGTGTTCCAGGGTCTCCCTCGCCACCTTTGTCTCCAGCTTCTCCTACGGGCCCTCGGTCTCCTGGTTTCCCCTTTTTGGTCAAGATCAGAGGCAGACCGAGAGAGACGGACAGACAAATTGCAGGCGCTGTCGACATAACCGGAGTAGACAACTGGCGTATCGAGCATTGCAAAAATGGCCCCACTCCTATAACAACACTGCTGCG
Source organism: Hiodon alosoides (assembly GCA_025775065.1). Classification (NCBI taxonomy): domain Eukaryota; kingdom Metazoa; phylum Chordata; class Actinopteri; order Hiodontiformes; family Hiodontidae; genus Hiodon; species Hiodon alosoides. Next base: position 14,051 of record JAOYSI010073254.1, read on the forward strand.
TCTGCGATATTTCAACAGAGAAAACGCCCAGTGTAGCCAGGCCCGCAGGGGTTTACCTTCCGTCCATCTTTCCCTAGAACACCCTCCTCCCCGCTGGGACCAGGTGCACCCTGCAAGATTCAGTGTTTGTTACAATGCAGGAGTTAAACGAGAGCTGATGTGGTTTCATAGTAACGATAATTACAATAACAATAATAATAATAATAATAATGTGAATTTGATGGCCTGGCTGACAGACGAGCAGCGCCAGTGGATTGAATGGATAAATAAATCACAAACGCCAATGTCGTGCACACGTCAACAAAAAGGGAAACATCCAAGTGTCAAGAATTTGAAAACAAAACATTACAGTCTAAAAAGCTAACAAAGTTCTCAGCACAAGATCTGATATAATAGGCGCCCTATGAAATTTAATGAAGACAAGGGGAGCAAGCAGAGGTTTTTGGTACTGTGGCAGACACAGGCGATTTTAACTACACTTCATCAACTGAATGGATAGATATTTCCATAGAATGTAAATAAGAATATATACAGACGTATCACATGACTCAAAAAACACGAGCAGCGGGATTAGACTCAATAAATGACTAACTCTCATTCCGTGTTGGCCCTGCTCCCCTTCGTTCCCAGAATATCCGTCTTCTCCCTGAAGGAAACAAGACCAGGGTACAGCAGAGGTCACCCAAACTGTTAAAGCCCCCAAAAAGGTTTTAAAAAGCTGACTAAGACCAAAGACAGATTTATTTTAAAATTAAACCTAATGATGCCAATGCAAACTCCAGACAGTCAACTTTTTTTTGACATAATATGGGATTGGGTGTCCAAAATTTTTGCAATTAAATGCAAATAAAGAGTTACTCCTTGGTAACCCCCATATCAGCTCCTTGCAAGCGGTTAAAAGTCTTGGAGTGATACTGGATTCCAATCGAAGTTTCAGCTTTAGTAAAATAAGCACACTACAATTTGAACAATAGCACAGGCCCCCCTGTATCTTTCACACTGTGAAAAATGTCTCGTCCCGTTTGAACCTTGGTAACGCCTGACTGCTAGGTCGGACAGTAACAATTTTACACCCGTTCTTGCTCTGGCTTCCTGTGAGGTATGTGTCCTTTTAAAAATGTCGTTACTAACATTTAAGGCCCTGGAAACGGTCCAGCATATGTAACACATTTACTTTTTCCTTACGTCCCTGGCGGCCAGCTAAGATCTACAGATGCCGGGATTCTGGCCTCCACAGTGACAGAATGGCGCTAGTGGTGGACGAGTTTTCAGTCTGTTATACAGAGCCCCTTTTTGTAGCCTGGGATGGCTTATAAAGTTTAATTCCGGTTATATATGTTTTTATTGTGTATTGTTTATGTAGTTATATTTGTGTTTTTAATGCCCAAAAGAAGACACCTCCGAACCAACCGTATTCCTGTCTCTGACAATTGATTGATTGACACGTGTAAGAGAGCACATTAAATCTTCAGGCTTGAGTTGGGTTCAGGATTCAGCTAGTCTAGCGAGCCTAACTTTGCACCTTGTGACCAGGCTCTCCAGCAGCACCCGGCTCTCCCTCCAGACCAGGTGGGCCCTGCAGGAAAGAGGATGCAGAGTTGCACAGAGTGAGAGAGTGAGAGTGAGAGTGAGAGTGAGAGTGAGAGTGAGAGAGTGAACACGCTTCTGGTTAAGCAGTGTCCATCACGAAATGACTGAAAAAGAGGCAGAGAGGTTACCTCCGGGCCGGTTTCACCCTCTGGTCCCAACTCCCCCGGCAGTCCTCTGGGACCCTACAAAAGAAATGTCACGCAACACAGGGACTTGGAACTGGGATTTTTAGAGTCTCAGTAAAGAGTTGAAATGCTTGTTTTTTTTATTTGGACTTAATGATTGGCTCAAGTTTTTATGAATGTTGGTAAGTACTCTCTAAACCAAGTAAGTTTGGTTTATATGAAACATAATCCCAAAATATGTTTCCACAAACAGAACAATGGATATACAAGGCCTGTCTGTGTAACAATAACCGAATAATGTAATAACACGGTGGTCCATTTAATATAGTCACGTCACAACAAACACATATTTAACACTTTAAAAGGAAAATAAATTAGAATACTGTTCATTTCCTAACCACATATTTGTGATCGCAGCCTCATTGCACCAAATATTAACTTTTATAAAATGGAAAAAAAGCAAACACAATTTGTATAATACACACACACACACACACACACACACACACACACACACACACACACATATATATATATATCCAAAATGTATTTTACAGTGGAAACTAGTTATGAAGACCATTTTTAACTAAGGTAACCGTTGTAAGTTTAAGAAAGATGCTCCTTACTAAGATTTTACTGGCTGAAGAGTAAAAATCCCGACCAAGTAAGGCCACTGTTGCGTATCCCATTCTGCACACAACGGATCCCCTTTTGCACACAACGGATCCCGTTCTGCACACAACGGATCCAATTTTGCACACAACGGATCCCATTCTGCACACAACGGATCCAATTTTGCACACAACGGATCCAATTTTGCACACAACGGATCCCATTCTGCACACAACGGATCCCATTCTGCACACAACGGATCCAATTTTGTCACCTAACAGCACTGTAAACAATAATAACACCCTCACACAACACAACTTTCAGCTCAAAGAAAAAACCAAAAAGTACTTACGGGTACCCCATGGGCACCTCTCTCCCCAGTACCGGCAGGAATTCCCAGCGCACCCTGAGCAACACAGACATTCACACAGTCATTTAACACAATGGCCCAGACGGATCAGTCAGTAAAGTGGCTCGGGCCCCGGGGACAGACACAGGGATTTCAATCCGGAATAAGATGGTTCGAATATGGATCAGGTGATTTGCTGAATGTGGAGTGTTGGGTATCAGCGTTTTGAGTTTGTCTTGACAGAGCAGCGTTTTCAGTTCGTCTTGACAGAGCAGCGTTTTGAGTTTGTCTTGACAGAGCAGCGTTTTCAGTTCGGCTTGACAGAGCAGCGTCTTGAGTTCGGCTTGACAGAGCAGCGTCTTGAGTTCGGCTTGACAGAGCAGCGCCTTGAGTTCGTCTTGACAGAGCAGCGTTTTCAGTTCGGCTTGACAGAGCAGCGTCTTGAGTTCGGCTTGACAGAGCAGCGTCTTGA